>JAMKCH010037234.1:0-15051 GCA_023653785.1 Ophioderma brevispina | reverse complement strand
ATGCACAAAAATATCTTGCATGTGTTCTCTATTCACTTCCTCAATCAATAATGAAAATTAGCCCAGGGCATTCCTAGCCAGCTAGCAAGTGTGGTCCTTACAACATACAGATTATCCCAAAGAAAAATGTGGCTGTTAAGAGGATCAATCTTAAAGGACATACTCTTCTTTAAATTTCTTTACACCTTGTGTTGTTTTCTATCTGGGGTTAGTACAAATGAAGTAACCTCTTGAGCAAGAGGATGAATATGAGCTGCACCCTTGTGGGCAATTTGTGGTTGTAAAACTAATTGGCTTAGTAATGATATCAATGTTCGATTGAGGCCTCCCTTTTTTGGGACACTCTGTAATTATGTTTACTAGGTCAGTTTGGGCCTCTCTGTACCAGGGGTCTCATTGGAACGGTACACTGCAACGGATATGCAGGGAGACAAGCTTTTATTCTTACGAGCCTGACATGTATTCTGGTTTATTCATGTACTGAGGTTAGAGACTTGCAAGGGATTTGATAAATATAGTCCAATTGGAATTTTGACCTATTTCCCTTTTGCTGCAGCTTTGAATGCACACATATTTAGGGGGAATGCACATTTTGTTTTATGGTATTCAGTTTGTGCTGCCTACCAGACCTGGCAATGTTACTGGATTCGGCAATGTGTTGCTGGATCCAGCAAAGTTGTTTCCCACAATGCAAAGTGGGGTAAATTTAAAGTTGGTACGTTAATTTAAAGGTGCAACGAGAGATTTCACATATCAGGTGTCCCTAAAAAATTCGAAAGTACTGATTTTTGCCCAGATGTAAAGCTTTCCATCAAAAATATCCCCATCTGAAAGGATTAAGTTGAGAAATGTTTCTTTGGTACAAAAATTGTGAAATTCTAATTTCGTATAGGAGCAAATACAAAATTCTGTCTATGTTTTATATTGAAATATAAGCAAATCAAAATCACCTTTTTTCTCTCTTTTAAGACATTTCTGTAGTTAAATACAAGGTATAAAATCTTTTGTGTGTCTAATATATATGAAATTACTATTGTGACACAATATTTTGGTGCTTCAAAATCTCTCGTTGCACCTTTAATAATGGTATTTTTAGATATAGAAAGTGATTTCAAAGAAAGTATTTCATCAAATAATGCTTAATAATGAAGGAAAAAATCTATCTTTTGAGAAAATAAGTATTTGAATTTTTAAATTTTAATCCAAACTCATAGTGAAAAAAAATGGCCTGGGTGAAAATTTGGCGGCATAACATACATTCTCATGGGAAAAATATGGACTTCCCCCCCTGAAAAATATAAAAGTCCCCGTAGAATTGTTGATGGTCTCCAAATTTTGCAGGAATGTTTGTTATAATATTGCCAGAACCAGCAATATACTGCCGGCTATCCGGATCCGGCAATCGGCCTGAACTGATGTTGATAGATGTTATCATGTTATGAGCAAAGTGACATACAACAAGAATGTTATTTGTGAAAGACAGGATTAACTGAGAAATTAAATTTAATATAGTCAGCAACCTCTTATACATAAATAACAGTGCTAAACCATGTGAGCCTTGCATGCAGCTCAGCGATACATTCTTTCATTTTTTTTTCAAAATCATGCATTTTCACGACCGTATTTGGAATCGGCATAATAAATGCATTTAAATGAGTCCAAACAAGCCTAGTCTTAGGTCAGTTGTCTTTAAGATGGAGCTATCTACTGATGATGATGTAACCACTGTACCTACCTGATTTGAGAAGCCATTTAAGAAACATCATATAGGAAGCACCTCAAAAATATCATTTGGGAAGTCATCTCAGAAACGTCATTTGGTAAGCCATCTAAAAGCTTAATTTGGGAAGCCATCTCAAAAACCACTGTGTTATATCCAGAATCTGCCAGGGTAGAAAGGGTTGACCAAACATACAGATCAGTATTGAGATTTAATCATTGAAGTATCAGCTAATTGTTCAGAATGTAAAGCAGCCAGGCTTGTTTACTCCCTGACCACTACCTGCCTTTTAATCAGCTTTTCTGATTGGCTAATTTCATCATATATTCATTTTGTAACCAATGGAAATGCAGCTTTCATATATTTAAGCTTCAGTTGACACTACTGCCATTCTTGCCATGTTACTAGGTAATATAACTACAAATTTGCATCACTAATAATATTTTGTTTTTTATTTCCCTAACTACATACCACCGCCCAGAATTTTTTCAGAAAATTTCAGCAAGTTGCAGTAGAATGCAGTGATAAAGTGAGAAACATTAAAGCGACATAATGGCATAAAAAAAATATTCAGACATAATGAAAAGGATCCCTACTGAAATCACTTCCACAAGTTTGAAAACAATTTGGATGTTTACATTCTGTAAAAACAGTAAAAACAGGAAGAGTTCCAGAGGGGAAGGTGGCAGTTTGTGGCAATTTCTGGAACAGAAAACCAAGGTGTTCACATCCCTGACAGAATTTACAGTGTAACTAGCATGTTTTGTGACACAATTCAAAAGCATTCAGACCAGGATTCAGGCATTGTACTTTAAGCTTGTAGTAAGATATTGATCTGGCAAGTGAAAGATGGATTAGCCGGGATTAGCACATATACAATAGCAATGGTCTGTGAGCTGATGACAGCATGCTTTTCAAGTTTGGTAAATGCTGGCAGTAATGTCAGCATCCATTTTCCAGAAATTGCCACGAACTGCCACCTCCCCCTCTGGAACTTTTCCTGTTTTTACTGTTTTTACAAAATGTAAACATCCAAATTGTTTTCAAACTTGTGGAAGTGACTTCAGTAAGGATCCTTTTCATTATGTCTGAATATTTTTTTATGCCATTATGTCGCTTTAAAGCAATAATAGCACATTTTTTTGAAGAGCGCCCCCAATTTTTTAAAAAAAATTAGATTTTTACACGGTTGCATTTGTAGCTGGCTAGTAAACTATACCTGTGAATGGCTAAGCTTGAAAATGTCTATGTGTCGCAAACGAAGGGATTTTGTAATTAGAATAATTAATATAGGAGATCGCCGATAATAATTCAACGGCTGCTGGAAACGGACTTGCAATATGAAATAGTCGGGAAATAGCGCCATGTACATGTCTACGCTCATCCAGTAGTTGTTTTATTGGTTCAGGCAAGTCAAGATAGAGGTCATTTTCTTGAGGTGGTGCTAGTTCATCATGGACGGACATAAACGTAGCATTTCCAGCTCTGCCATTTAGTACAATCTGGGATCCAAATTCTAATTACAAAATCGCTTATTTTATGATAAATACACATTTTTTAGCATTCTCCTTCGCAGGAGTAGTTTCTTAGACAATTACCAACACAACCGTGCAAAAATATCAAATTTTGAAAATTGGGAGCGCTCTTCAAAAAATGTGCTATTATTGCTTTAAGGGACATAGTAATGCTGTGTCATGTTTTGTGAGACAATGAATATGGCATTTACATGGAGCGATTGTAGAATTAGGTTGACATGTCTTCAGTAATGGCTATCTATAGCTGCAATTTGCAATTCATATTCTCCCTTGAACGTAGGGAATGGGTAGTCGGCGAGTTATGGGGAGGCGAGTTATGGGCGAGTTAATGTTAGACCAATGGGCGAGTAACTGTCTAGGCAACCGGAGAGTTACTGTTGGACCAATGGGCGAGTTACTGTGGGACCAATTGGCGAGTTATGATTCGAACCAATATGGTTTTGTTTAAGTGATTATTGTTTAATGATTTGCTATTCATTATTGTATGCATTTTTAGGAACAAAACGGGTCGTGGAGAACAAAAACAATAAAGTGTGGACAAAAATTATTTTTTAATACATCAAACAGTAACTAACAGTAACCTCGCATACTGGTATAACAGTAACTCGCCCATTGGTCGAACAGTAACTCGCCCACTGGTCATGGTCTAACAGTAACTCGCCCCATGGTCTAACAGTAACTCGCACAATGGTCTAACAGTAACGCGCCCACTGGTCTAACAGACTTATTAGCCCACAAGCCCGCGGGGGTTCCTATCTGTTGCCTTAATCCTACGCTAGTGCTTCTCCTGAGATATTCAGCAAAGTGACCTTTCAACTTACAATTAACAATTTGGTTACAGTTTAAACAGAATATCGCCCATTGGTTAACATCTTAACTCGCCCAATGGTCTAATAGTAACTCGTCCAATGGTCTAACAGTAACTCGCCCGTAACTCGCCGCCACATAATCGCCGATATCCATCCCCCTGAAAGTAAAGTTGAAGTGCTAGTAGTCTATTACTAAACACAGTAAGTTACCGATGTGAATAGTTAACTCACACTTATGAAAGTCAACCATGTTTACTTGTTTAAAAAAAAAACGGAAAAAAAAATACTTGATCATACGTTTCCTTGATGTAGAGGTAGTAAGCGTAGCATGAATTTTGGATCAAGGACAGTCTCCAAGTGGTGAATCTTTTAGAGAAACAAAACAAAATGTTTATACCTCTATTGGCCTGTTGTTGTAATGTGGACTTGGATTTATGACTTTATTTAAATAACTGGATTGAAGAGTTGAATTTCAATCTTGATACGTTGTCAAAGTGAAGCATAATGCTGTATTGTTAGGAGGAGGTCAGCAGTCCCTTCGCTGTATGCACAAATAAGGTGACTTTATGACAATTTAACCGACGTGAGTACACCATATTAGCATACAGTGGCTTTAGAACTTGACAAAATGTCTTGGGGGTAACAGTTTAGTCAGATGAGACATTCAGATTCTGTTTGTCCATTTTACCAGACACTGTGTCAAAGGTGGTGGCCCAATCCATGGTCCGATGTTTCAATGAGAAGTTGATCCCTTCACGTGGAAAGTATATTGCCCACAAAAACATTTGATTAAAACATTTGAGTTACTTCGCTTCCCGGCTTTGCATAGTAGAGAAGTAGACTGTGGGCTAAATGGGCTTATAGGAACGTCGGTGTATTAAGAAAGTAGTAAACCACACCAACATTTTGATGATGTTTTGTTCATATATCAAAAAGGAAATGTTTTCTGAGCCTTAACATTTCACTGGGGTAATGAGAAAGAAATGAAAAAACTCTGAAAATAAAATATTCAATTTGTTGCGGTGGTCGATCCGGTACGCACTTATGTCACTGCTGATGTTAGTGTACTATGTGTGAATTCCATAGGATCATAAATTACAGAAAGAGGTGTTTTAATTGTGCACGGATGATGAGAGACCTCAGACAACTGCCACAGATGTTGAAACATGGAGACTTATGAATGGATGTCTGCATTTAAATAAATTGAAATTTGCTTGGTTAGTGATTTTCCGTCAGCAGCAGTTCTCAGTCACAAGGGCAATGCACTTTGTCCTATTCCAAGGTTGTGTTTTCAGTTTTCACACATCAAAAATATACATAAAAGTAACAAAATGCATTTTCTGATTAGATGGTGTAACTTGTGTATGGGAATGGATGGAGGTTGTTAAGGCATGCTTTGTCTATTAACAAGAAGTAGATTGTTTTGTGGCAAATGTTATACTGTATTATTACAAATTGAATGCAAGCCATGCTTAAAATTCTTAGAATATTGTGGCAGACAATTTGGCACTCAATGACAATTTAAACCTTTCTGCACTCAACTTTAAATTTAATCAAGCAGTAGAAATAATGAGAATTGTTCCCAGAGAGCACCGGTACCGTACGTGTATTTACATGGGACTCCAATCTGTCAGCTTTAACCCTCAAGGGATTTCTATTTTCAAAACTGATAACGGTTACTGAGCAAACTTTATGTATTATTTGGTGATCTTCAGTAGAAAGCTGTGTGGTTTAAGTACGTTCAGTGCTGTTGTTAGCAAAAGGCAATGTAGTTTAAGATGTCAGTAATAGCTATCTTCAGTAGAAATTGACTGATGCACGCCTTTCAAATATGCATACCTGTTGCTTGAAAAGCATGTGCAAAAGGCTAGTATCTGGTGCCATTTCAGTGTATGGTATGAACATCTATTAATGGGTTACTCAGTGCTATCTTCAGTAAAAAGCGTCTTGTCTGAATAGGTCAATTAGCGCTAGCTTCAGTAGCCAAAATGTCATTTAAATGGTTCAGTCAGCAATGTATTTTTAATGATTCAGTAATAGCTATCTTCAGTAGAAAGCAATGGTGACTGATGGGGTCAGTAAATGTTATCTTCAGTAGAAAGCAATGTACCCTTTTTAAAGTTTCAATGATAGCTATTTGAGTAGAAAGCAGTAATGTCTGATTGGGTAAGTGCGTGCTATCTTCAGGAGAAAGCAATGTAGTTAAAATGGTTCAGTGATAGCTTAAATACAAAATACATTGCGGGAGAGCAATGTGGTGTAAATTGTTTACCGAGAGTGCTATTTTAGTAAAAAGAAATGTAATAGAAAGCAATGCAGTTTTATTGAGTAACTCAGTGTCATTGAAAGCACCGTTTTCTAAAAGTGTTAGTGTTATCTTCAGTAGAAAGTAATGTTGTGTTATTGGGTAACTCAGTGTAATTGAAGGCAGTGTGGTCCAAATGTGTTAGTGCTATCTTAAGTAGAAAGTAATGTTGTGTTATTGGGTAACTCAGTGTAATTGAAGGCAGTGTGGTCTAAATGTGTTATTGCTATCTTCAGTAGAAAGTAATGTTGTGTTATTGGGTAACTCAGTGTAATTGAAGGCAGTGTGGTCTAAATGTGTTAGTGTTATCGGTAGAAAGTAATGTTGTGTTATTGGGTAACTCAGTGTATTGAAGGCAGTGTGGTCTTACTGGTCTAAGTGTGTTATGATATCTTCAGTAGAAAGTAATGTTGTGTTATTGGGTAACTCAGTGTAATTGAAGGCAGTGTGGTCCAAATGTGTTAGTGCTATCTTCGATAGAAAGTCATGCTGTGTTGTACTTGTTGTAATATTGTTTGTACTCATTTGAATGCATTTTCATGCTGATTCCAACTATGGTTATAAAAATGTATAATTTCTTAATTTTTGAGGAAAAAATGGATTGGAAAATAAGATAAGCAACTACAGCCATATGTAGGACCCACATGGTTAAATTTGAATTGCAAAGAACCAGACTTGTATTACTTGAGTATGAATACTCATACTCGTACTTGAGTACAAGTACAATTTTTGTACTCATACTCATACTCAGGCATGGGTACTCATACTCATACTTGTAGTCACTCAGGCACTAGTACTTGTACTCATTACTCATTCTTGTGATTCAAAATTTTGCTGTCTCGTAGTCGCGACCAAATACCCATACTCGTCCTCAAGGTCAGGGACTCGTACTCATGAAAAGTACTCATGTCTCAAGTCTGACAAAGACTCTTCAACCATTTGAGAAATTTTTGGGGGAATTCCCACACACTTCCCCTCTGACTGACGGAAACTATTTAAGCGAAAGTGCTACAAAATGTCAGTGATCACTTCTCAGTTGTGCATCCAGTTATTTTACTCTCTAATGCTATATAGAAGGTGATGGTTATAATATCAATGCAAAGTATCCTTCTAATTTTCTTGCCTCAAATGCTTTGGCCGCTTAATTTGATAAGTTTGATATAAACTCAATTAGGGTGTTCTTGATGGCCATTAGGAATGGTCAGCCCTTTTTGGTCATGTGAATATTTAAAAGGCAATCAATGGTTAGCAGGGTTGTCAACTTAAAATGTGGTTTATTAGCAGCGTGAACAAGTACATTTACAAATAGAAAAAATGCAACTTGTGGTATTGAATCAATGTACTCTCTGGCATGATTAAACACATCACAAATGTGTCATAGAAAGACAATCTGTCACCTTGAAGATTGTCCCTTAAGCAGTATCAAATTTAGGCCATATCATTTTATTTAAGTGAAGTGACTAGACAGTTTACACAGAAAGGATGCATAAGCATTCTAATATATCAATTATATAGATTCTGATAATGAGAGATTCATGGAATTCATATCTACTTTTCGGCCCCATATGTCTGACGTATGTGACCTCCCTTACCAATATTAACTATATTAACAAACACCAATGTGATACTTGTTGGTTCTGTTGTCGTCCTGCAACGACATTGTTCCACCGTGGACTGCGGCACCATACTCAGTCTCTAAATTCTGGTGTGTCCGACGTGTCTGTGCGTCCGTGGTGGCGATGTGTATATGTTCACCGTATGCTCAGGTTAACCTTTAAAAAATGCTCTGCAGGATAAACGCTATCCCCGATTAACTTCTAACTTGAGAGATGACTTAGAGTGAGGTGCCGCAATATTATGTGTACCGTTTTGCGCATATTTACATATTCATGGATTTAATTAGCTTATTGCATATTTTTCAGACATTTCGGTTAACCTTTTTGAATGCTCGCTGGCTAAAATGCTAAGCCCGATTTACTTAATACTTGGTAGGGTGATAGAGTGAGGTGCCAAAATATTATTGGTAGCTTTTGGCTGCATTATTTGCATATTACATGAATAGTAAATTATTAGCTATTTGGCCCTGTCAAAATTATAACGCTTTCACCGCAAGGCTGTGTGCAAGTTATCTGTAAGTGTATAATGATTGTAACTTGGGGGTGGAAGGAAGCGGTTTTGTTAAAGAGTTCTCGACTGATTAGATTTTGGGCAGATTTCGGGCAAATTCATATGCAATGGAGCTAATTAATATGCAAAATTCGCGTAATCGCTATATTTTTGACAATGGTAATTGGAGATGCAAAATTCCTTCACTGCACGAAACCCTATTATGGTGCGCATCTTTTGCCATTTTAAGGTTCTGATACATGCGGCTTAGTATGCAAATGAGCTAATAATATGCATATTGCTTGTATCACTAAAATGGTACATCGGATATGCAAACTGTGCTACATGAAAAACTAAATACCATAAATTCTTGTGTGTCAGATATGGAGTGTGAAGGGTGGGGTGTTGGGGAGGGGGAAGGGGGGCAGGGTGTTGGGGAGGGGTGGGGTGTTGGGGAGGGGTGGGGTGTTGGGGAGGGGTTTGGGGTGGGGGGTGGGGAGGGGGGCAGGGTGTTGGGGAGGGGGGCAGGGTGGGGGGTATTGGGGAGGGGGTCAGGGGGGTATTGGGGAGGGGGAAGGGTGGGGGATTGGGGAGGGGGGCAGGGTGGGTATTGGGGAGGGGGGCAGGGTGGGTATTGGGGAGGGGTGTTGGGGAAGAGGGCAGGGGGTGTCAGTGGCAAGGTGGGGACTCGGGTGGGGCGGGGTGTGGAGGGCTAGGGTGCGCGGGGGAAGGGTGTGTTTGTGGTGTGTCGGACGAGGGAGGCGGGTGACATAATGTGACCTTGGTGACCTTGGTGACTGTTGTCACTTGATGACCTTCTTGTGACCTGGTGAATTCTGGGACCTGGTGACTTTGTTGTGACTTTGTGACCCCAGCCAACCTTGTTGACCTCATGTGACATTGGTGACCTCATGTGACCATGGTGGACCTCAATCACCTTGACCATTCACAATCGGTGTGTGCAAGGAGTGGTAGGGGTGGGATTGCATAAGGGGAGGGGGGGGTTTTGTGGGGAGGGAAAGTGTGCCGGAGGGGGAAGGGTGGGGTGCATTGGGTGTGTCGGGGAGCGGGAGGGTTGCGTAGGGGTGGGGTGGGGATGACATCCTGTGACCTGGTTGACCTCCCGTTGACCTTGTTGACCCCACGTGACCTTGTTGACCCCCACGGGACTTTGTCGGCCCCATGTGGACCTTCCGGTTGACCTAATGTACCTTTGTGGAACCCCATGCAACCCGTTGTGCCTTTGTGACCCATATGACCTTGGTGACTCATGTGACCTGGTGACTCATGTCACCTTGACCCCATTCACAAACAGCGACGGCAGACGACACTCGCGCTCCAATGACCGCGATGTATTTTTCATACAATTCGGTTACACTTTTTTCAATGCTCTGCTGGCTAAACACTTCTGCCCGATTTACTTCAAATTTTGTAATTTTGTAAACTTTTTAAACATTTGTTATGCCTTCTAATCATCATTGCCAAACTTCATAAAGCACGTGAGAGCGCAACCAGCGACACTTGTGGTTCGCGCAGAACCGCCTTGTCTGCAGTCTTAATGATTTTGACTGTTTAAAGGATGTACATAACTTACACCTTATCACGTATGGGCTGTTGGTTTTACTGGAACCCTTGTTATTTATTCACTGTGAGCACATAATCTATTCTTGCAATTTGTTTCTGAATTTACAAACAGTACATTGATCTAATCCATTCTTAACCATTCCAAATAACTCTTTAAAAATAATTTCCTTAATCTTTTTTAAGAATGCCTAATTCTTAACAACTGTCATTGATGGCTACAAAAATGCTCACTCATTCACTTGACCCTTAATCAAACAAGTGGTTATTTTAAGTGCCCTCTTATGCTCATTCTCCATAGAGATATGGGTAAAACTAGAAATAAAACTAAGTTTGCCCACAGTGAAATTTTGTACAAATTGAACGGATGGTTGTAGTGGAAAACTAATTTTTGTTTTATTCTAGTTTTTTCAAAATAAATGCCTTTACAACAGCTTGTGAGAGCTATTGTAATGTATAAAATTGTGAAAAGTAAGAGGGGAGTTGGAATCAAAGCAACTATGTAATTAGCTATGTGGAGGGCAGTATTTCAGAAGAAGATAGAGAAAGGGATAAGTAGAAATCATGCACTGACCTTTGTGTCTCCCCAAATGCAAGCTGATCATGTAGGAATCTGTCGTTAAGGAGACTATAATGACTTACTTTTGATGTTGAAGATGCTGATTATGCAGCGTACAGATTTACTGCATATATGTCGGAGGATATTGCTGTGGATTTGCTCAATTTGCCTACTCCTACAACACATAATGATGATAATAACAGTTGCCGTCATTGTCATCTGCATAATAATTGTGAGGATTTAGAAAGTACTCTATACCAGAAACCTACACTCGAGTGTCATGAACAATAAATTAAAAAAGGCGCCGATATAAAATGTTCTAAATTAAAAACATGAGGCTGAAACCATACTGTATTTCAAAGCTGTATTTTCTTTCCCAATTTTTTCCTAAAACAAATTAAGTCAAAATATACATAAACTACTCAAAACTTAATTATGTTTACATAGAATGTGTTCCTTAATTGCAAGTGATCCTCCAACAGATGTTTGTTGCAAAAGTTGAAACAAAAATCAGTTTGCAGATTTCTTGGAGAAAACACTGGCCACAACTAAGGAGTCTAATAGAGAGCTAAATTACTTGCAAGTAATACACATTTAATATAACATAATTGGAAATCTATCTTAGACCAAACTTGGCTAGCAAGAAAGGATTGGAGCAATACTGACATAGGATCATATCTTGAAAGTCAGGTCAAAGTGTTAGAGGAAAATTTCATAGGAATCAAGCTTTTATTGTTATATTGGTCATATTTTTGCTTCATATGGTTGAACTAAATACTAAAATCTTTAAAAGCAACTCTTGCTTGGGTTCTTAACTAGACTGAGAAATTTATATTGGTGATGTTTGATCCTTTTAATGCATTCTAAAACATTTTCTTAATTTCCAATGCTGCAAGCCACTATTTTGTGTACATAATATTTTTCTTGGTAAACTGTACGAGTTCCTGTTGTTGCAAAATCTTTGACAAGCATTTAATTCCATGATGTTATATATTTTTGCATGTCTTTATATTCACATTTCCATATTCACCAAATTGACAAAAATAATATCATCACAAAAAATAACAAGTTACACAGTACTTTGAGTTGCTGGCTTTTCTGTATGGCTAACTTGAACTGCTGGCTGATTATAATGTGTAGCTAGTACATGGCCACACTAGATCTCTTCTCTGTTGCTACAGCTACTGTTCCTTCCTGTTTGATTTCAGGATTGAATAAATAATATGTTTACTTGAGAACTCTTTGCATGGGTTATTTATTTATTGTGGTAGATTCAGTGAGTGTCCTAGAAAGACTTCCCCTTTGTAAGGATTGGCATGATGCAGCTTCACAACACTGGTAATTGAGAGCGAGCATACCTGGTTGCACAGTTTATTGAAGGTGGACTAGGGTGCTGCAACATGTGAAGTATTACAGGTTGTGATTTGTAGTGAGTAGTTGGGTCTCTGTAATATAATAATTCAAAAAATAAAGTCTGTGTGAGGCCTGTTGATTTGAAAATTAGGGAATACTCAATATAACAGGTATCTTTTGAAGCACATTCATGATATCATCACACAATATTGTGTGCAAATATATAGAAGATTTGTGTATTTCATTTTTCCTGACTGGTCCAAGCTGTCCTTACAAGGCAAACTCTTAAGGCCCGTTCAATATGTGTTTTGCTCATTAATTGTTGATGCAAAAGCCTTAAAACCTCTGATCTGTCTCGTACATACTGTCAATGAGCATTTTGCCCTTTGTGTTTGTTTTTGTCTTTCAGGCATTGACCTACTATATGGTAACCTTGAAGG
The DNA here is from genome assembly GCA_023653785.1 of Ophioderma brevispina. NCBI lineage: Eukaryota > Metazoa > Echinodermata > Ophiuroidea > Amphilepidida > Ophiodermatidae > Ophioderma > Ophioderma brevispina. The sequence continues at coordinate 2,643 of JAMKCH010037234.1, read as the reverse complement.
CGGATTAAGAATGGTAGAATAGGCTAAATATTGATGAGTTAAATGCTTCAAAATGAAATGGATTTTTGGTCTGAAGGAAGATGCTCTAGAGGCAGGGAAATATTCTTCATGTATTTCCTTTTTTAGACAAGTCATTTAAAATTAATAAGTAAATGTTAATTCACTATAGCAACCATCACGTAGATATCCCAGCAGCATTACTTGAAAAATTATAATGTTTAACCAAAGTATATGCTAATTCTCATCGCATTTTGTTGCTGATACTGTGGAACACTTCAATTTTTGTATTTAACATGTAGAGTAAGTCGGCTAGAGATGGAATTCATATCACCCGATTTAATGGACTATTTGATACTTTTTCAGCCATTTTTGCAGCTGAAATGAGCCCTATAGGAAGATTTTGGTGGCAAATTTAAGACAATGGTATCACTGTTCAATGTTTTCGAAGGCGATTGTCATGGATGGTTTCATGCCTTGATATCTCTTCAAAGTTGCACATCATTTGTTAAGGACAATCATATAGGTGGGTTGTTGTTAACCCTTTGAGTTTTGAGTACTTCTTCCAATTGGTCAAAGTTGAACCTTAGTGATATTTTCGAGCAATCAGTATGTAAGTAAGAATGGTGGTCAGCCTGAAGAGGACTAGAGCTTAATTTTGTGGATGCTGCTTTCAACGTGTTATTGCATATATACATAATCTAAATTATCTAAGAGAAATCAGTATAATTTTAGGCAGTACACCTTTTAACGAAATACCTTTTATACAATATGTACGCGCACGACATCCAGAAGGGGGTGGCGTAGCAGTTATCGCACGATCACTTACGTGCATCACGCTTAAAGTACGCTTATCTTATAAAAGGTACTTTGACAAAGAGTATAGTGCTCTAGTGCATAGAAGAATTGAGAAGTTTAATCAATACTTTAACAGGTGGATAAACTGAACAATAAGATTATTCACAATAGTTTTTATTCAAATTAGACATCTTATTCCAATAAGATGGTGGATTCTACATTTTAAATAATAAAGGCATGATTTGAGTGCAAATTCGCGTTTTAATATATAGGTTTACTCATGTTATATGAAGTACTGGCCAGGAGTATTAACATTGTATTCCTTTATGAACTTGAAGAGTTGATTTGGTCGACTGACTTTTTACATTTAATTTTATTTTGCATTTGTTGGCATGCTGGATATACAAATCTTGAAAGCATTTTATCAAAACGGAAAATCTACACATCTGAATCAATTCTTAGCAAACAGAAAAAGGTGAACATTTGGTGGTTGAAACCGTTCTTAGATTTTTTTAATGCACAACCTAGTTGAATATCAAACTTTACTTCGTTTTCAATATTAATTTCAAAGCATAACTATTCTAATTTCAAAGCATAACTATTCTAAAAAGCTGCCTGATGATATTCAATTTAAATTAAATGAAATAGGAATTTGCTTGTATTGGCGACAGCCATGGTATTAACATTAATTTGTCAAAAAGACTGACATTTCTTCATTTTTCTTCAATTTTTTAAGTGAAAAAAAGATGTTAATTTTGTTTTGTAATGTATGTGCAATATTATGTTGAACCTGGTGCAAAATATCATTTATCTTATTTTGTTTTAAAGAAATAAAATGAAAAAGAAAATGAAAGAAGTATATTGATTATTTCTCGCCTGTTCTCTCTGAATCACTTTATTACAAAACTTGGAAGGAAGTGTCCATTGACATGTGTTACGTAATCGCTTATTTCTTCAAAACTACTGAACCGAATCGAGTGCTGTTTGCATTAAAATATTGAAAAATAATTGTGGTTTACGATTCTTTTTAAATTTCTCAAATGTGATACTCACTTCTGAAGTTATGGTCACCAATAGTTAGGGTGTAATTCTTTCTGAGACACCCTGTATATATCAATAATTTGCTACATGTGTGTGTGTTGCAAAGTTAGCTGGCAGTAGGTAGTAAACATGCTGGTATGGGAGCAGCCATAGAAAATATAGCGCATTCAGTACAATTTTAGGAGGTCAAGTTCAGATTGGTCCTATGTTAAATGTATTATTATAGGCAACACTTTGCAAATTTCTAATTGCTGGAATGCAACTTTAATATACAACTGTGTAGAAAAAAATGCCATTGACATGGAAGATAAACCAGTAAATGGGTTATAAGAAAATGGATGTTGCTATGACTATAATATTTATTTATTATGTTGTAAAGATGCAAAGGTAGAGTTGATGCAATGAAAATGGCCATGTGTCTTGAACTCGCCACCCATAGCGTTACATTGCGCGATTCTAAGAAAATCGCATCTATCGCGCTTCAAGTTAGCATAGCATCATTAGTATTCACCCTACCTATACAAAAGTATACATTTTCTAAAAGGAAATTTCATGAGGAATTCAAATATGCCACTAAAAATTGGGTAGGGTGAAGTAGAAGCACTTTATGGTTAAAAAAAAAAAAAAAAAAAATTTCTTGTGTTGACTTTTATCTAGGAACTGACACAGCAGCTCAAGAACATAGCGAGGATGAAGATAATGAATTCTTTGATGCTATAGATGACGCAGCTTTTACTAAAACTCTACCACTACCAGCCATCAAGACGCACAGGTAAGAACTCGTCCATGGAATGGGCACTAAATATG
>JAMKCH010037233.1:0-13969 GCA_023653785.1 Ophioderma brevispina | reverse complement strand
TAGTTTCATATATAGAAATGCATAACAGGTGTTGTTTGTTACATCCTGAATAAAATTACTGGTAGTGGCTTTGATTTTCCAAGGACGGAATTAAATCCATTTGTTAGACTGACATAATGATTGTGCTTGTTTTCTTTTTTTTACTAGATTTATTTGGAAAAAAATTGCAGCATATTCTAGTATATGGAGGCAAAAGAATACAGCAATGGTGAGCTTTCCCGTAGCAGACCTAGACATAACTAAATTTACCAGTGGGACCAACCCATCCAAGCCATACCACCTCTTTGCTGTAGCTAACCATATAGGAGTCAGTATTGAATATGGACACTGTAAGTTACTTCAGGCCACGAAAAAGGAAACGGTTTGTCTCTGAAACCTGCACGCAGAGTTCGGTGAAATCAGATTTGCGATGTAGCGCTATGTGCGCAACCAATTTGGGATGTTTATTAGATGTCCAAAAAAGAAAAAAGAAATGTAAAAGAAGTAGGACAAAATACAATAAAAATATTATTAATAGTGCATATAAATTAGCTTTGTTAACTAAAATAGCATGGCACATTTGACAAATGTTATGGAGACAAAACCTGTTTTCCCCTCCTTAACCCCCTGGGCTCTACCATCTATGATACAATCTGTCTGATTGGCTCATTACAGGACACAACATGAGATGGCCCTCTGAGTAACCAATCAAAAGAGTGCTTCCATATTTCTGTGTAATCCATACTTCCATTCTTAGAGTATCTCTGATTTGTCATTACATGATATTACCTTCCAAACGACCAATCAAGATAGTTCTTAGAAAACTGATAGATAGGTAGGTAGTGCCCAGAGGCTTAAATCACTATGCAGTGCTGCTGCAGTTGATAGATGATAAAAGGCACACTGTTTTCCTTGTAACCATAGCAACTGGGTGTATTGTTTTATTGGGACACAGCTTTTGGTTGCACTACTGTGCTTATATGGCAGTTTTTGTCTGTATCTTGAGAATTACATGGATTTGAAGGCTAAAATTTCAGGACAACAATGAGAAAAAATACAACTTTTCATAAATCTGGGGTCCCAAAAACCATTGGAACATGCATCTTAAAGCGTGTAAGCCAAAGAAGCTGTCTTTATCTAATGAAAAAGATGATTTAGTATTTTCTTTCATGTACGAAAGAATATCCAAGTATGCTTCTCTGTAGGGCTGATTGGGACAGTGGGCAAGTTTAACATTTAGTTTTGGTTTTCATTTCTGCTTGTTCCAAATAAACCTGAAACATGGGAGTTTTCTGTAACCTGACCCATCTGACACACGTTTTTCTGACACACTTATTAATTTTGGAAACCCTTCTTCACGGAATAAGCACATGTTTATATTCCGTTAAGGTTTCTGAATTCATAAGTGTGTCAGAAAAGTGTCAAATGGGTCCGGTTAACGGAAACTCCCTTTTAAAAAGTTCTCAGTAGGTGTTCTGTAGCGATCAATTGCAAATTTAATCTTGTGTTCCTTTATGTTACTGTGAAGAATTTTGTATTTCAAAAAAGATATCAAAAATCAAAAAGTAAAATTTTTTCTTTTTGATGTATTGAACATCATACTGCAAGAATGCTACAAATATAAATGGTATCATTTGAATGACATGATGTGCAAGAAATATCCACAGATGAAATCCAAGTATGTGCCATAATTTAACATTATTTTTGGGGGGGGGGGGGGGAGAGGCACCTGCTGTAACCATGAAAAGGTGATATTTTTAATGTGTGTGTGTGGTGTACATTGCATCAGTGTGTGTGTGTGTGGGTGTGTTGTGAGTGCATGTGTGTGTTTGTGTGTGTTTGCTTTTTTTTTAAAATTATGGATGTAATGGGTTATGTTATTTGGTTTTTTATTAAGAGGTTCTAATATGGAACAGTTGTCCTGTAGGTTTAATGATACATGTCCTTATAATTTCATCAATACCCCAGAGGTGCTCCCCTGTATTGTCAAAAGTCAACAAGGTAGCAATTTAATGAATTTCAGGTTATCCAGGGTATCACAGTATTTTTTTAAATCATTTCTGTAAAAAATCCTTCATTTATCACTTTTCACAATTTAATGCATTCACACTGATTTTTCAGTGTGAATATGACCATCAGTCTGACAATGATGTCCCTTATGTTTTCTTTTCTGTAATTTCAAGCCCCAAAGCCTATTATTATTCTACTCGTGAGGACTTGCCCCACCAGTTTTAAAAGCGCTGTTCAGAGAACACTGAAGCCGATGAAGTCGTAGAGAAACCTGGTGAAAAAATGAGTTAAATCTTACTCAGCATACAGTCCTACTACATTAGCCTCGTTTTTTACTTTAGAGCTTCTACACAGTACAATTTAGATAAACCGACACAGTTGTAAGATAGTTCTTTAAAAGTATACAGTTTACTTTGTGTACCCTGAGTAGTTTTATTTGCAGTACCCAATGTATGTCTACTCTTAATTGTCTATCTTTGTTCATGCACCTAATCAGCAAGCCTCTAACAGTTTCCCAGACTTTGGCTCCTTCTAGCCCAGATTCGCTTCAGCGGTTTCCATTGTTGTAATCCAGTCCAACTTCGAAAACCAAAATTACTAAAATACTATGAGACATAGCATTCTGACCCAACTGCTCTAGATTTGTTAGCCAGACGTGTCTCGCCTCAAGGCCGTTATCACTGAAACTGCAACCCGATTCAGCTCATGTGACTTGCCCACACGTTTTCCGACGGGAGTTCATTAAATAATGATAGTTTTTTGACTGTCTAAAAAATAAACTAAGTTACCGATGTAGGGGCACATAGTCAACGTCGCATTTGTCCAATCAATGGTGCTTGACCTTGTATCCCCCCTACTTTCTTCAAGCAAGCATTTGAGACACTCAAAACTATTCCTTATTTTGGCCTATTAGCTTTCCACCAATAATTGCACCATTTTTATCCAAATTGGAGCAACTTAAAAATTTGACCCCTGTACAACTGAAATTGACCCTTTTTATTGATTTTTGCTGTTTTTTTTCGCCTATAACTCTTAAACTTACGTTTAAGATAGTACAAACTATACCTTTCCCCTTTCCTGAATCCTTGTGGTTATAAAAATACATGTGTTACACTTTTCTGCACGATTGGATCATTAAACAATTGACGGCCCTGTACAAACTTTTTCCTTGGCCCCCTCTCCTAGGCCCATTTTTGTGGCACTTAAGAATTATGTTTGCAGGGGTCCCTGTCAGTCTGTCTACATATTAATAATCACTCAAACCTTTTTGTACTTGATATGTTGTTACAATGTCGCTATCTCCGGGGCTCAGATCTCACAATCTGATGTGGCCCTTCTTCAGTATAAAGTGTACTATATATGAAAGAAGGGAGCCTAAAACTCCCCCCTGAAGAACTCGGTGGTTGACTTGAAGGATCACGCAATGTTTCAAATGACATTACTGCCACCACATACTTGGTAAAATGATAGGTGATTACCAGAAGTTGTCTATACCCTTTACCCCCGTTTCCAGGTCCAGTAATCTAATAACAGACTAGTTTCTAATTGGTTCTTTGTAGTGAAATGGAATGAGCGTGCTGCATGGGTTTGTCTGTCTATTTACTTTTTAGACCACCGTCATACATACGTCTTTAGTTTCTGCATCACATCTTCAAGCATGTTGCCCAGTAATATACTGTTCCCTGCCAATTCCAGTGTATGCTCTCTGCCAAAGTGTCCGCTTCCTCAAGTACTTCCATTAGCTCTTGTTTATGATGGGATGGGGTACGATATGGCTATGTTTCTCAAGAAGTTGGAAACCTCCTTCTTTTTAGTGTTTGTGAGTAGTTTCACAAATGTGGCAAATCTTTCCATGTTTGAGTTTGTGTGTAACTGGGGCCTAGAGAATCTTCAAGAAATTGTGTTTCTAGATCTTGTTCTATGGGTGATGCACACAAATTTTCATTACCAACTTCATGGATCACCCCTGTAACACAATAACAATTAGAGATGTGTTTTCTTTCATCTCTACTATACCACTTCTTGATCAAGTTAGCATGAAGAATTCATGTAGTTTTCCTCTTGTCTGGCATGGTAATCTCATAATCTACTTCACCTACTCTTTTTGTGATTTTGTAGGGACCCTGCCACTTTGCATCTAACTTTTCCTGCTCCCTCTGGGAGAAATACCAAAACCTCTTCACCTAGTATTGTTTCATTTGGGCTGGCATCAGCTAACCATTTTGTCATATTTGCAGTTATTTTCAACAACTGAGCTGGTATGTCATTTTGGTCTTGTGTTTGATTCACAAATTTCTCTTTTATGAAACTCAATGGCTCCATAGAGTAAATGCAGAGGGTGTTTTGAGTCAATCCCACAATGCACCAGTTTTGGGAAATTTCACCTCAATAGGGTCATGTGATCCCACAAAAATCCTATTCTTAACACATAAAACACCGACTTAATGCTCATTTTAGCCTACAAAGTGTTAGTACTTTTAGCATGATTATGAAATATCTTGTGGTTCTTAAACTTTTGGAACACTTTATCCCTAAGTACTGACATGTGTTTAGTACAGTACGGTATAGGCACATTGGTATGCATCATGGGATTGGTTCAAAACACCCTCTGGAGTAAATGGAAAGGGGAATATCCTGTGAATTCACATGACACCTCCCTGTATGCAAACAAAACCAGGGGATGTGTTTGTCCCAACTTTGTTTTTCTTGTTTTGACAGAGAATTTATCATCAATTTCAATGTTCCTATGAACTTCTCAGTTACTCCATTCATTTGCTGATGGTACGCAGACGCTGCAATTTTCTGAATTCCTAGAGTTTTACACAAATCTGTAATCACCTGATACATAAAATTATTTTGTGCCTTGATCATGGATTATCTCACTTGCTCACCCTACTCATGCAAAAACCTGAATAAGAGCTTTTAACACTGTCCATGGCTTTTTGATCTGGTATGGAATAGCCTCTGGATATCGTGTGGGCATGGTTCACCCACAATTAACAATACTTGTTGTCTTGGTCAGTTAAAGGCAAAGACCTGCAAGTCGCTGCCAATTCTTTTATGGCACATCTACTATGTAGTGGTCTCAGTGGTTGTTTGTTGTCTCGTTGGTTTTGTTCATTAATTGGCAGGTTTGACATGAGTTCATTATCTCTAACTTCTTTGTCAATTCCTGGCCAAAAGAAGTGGCTGAAATATCTACCTTTAGTTTCTGTATACCCATATGTCCAGCTTACCATGAGCAATTTCTAAAATTTCTATAGTTTTTCTCTATTACTGTTTTTAGGCACCACAATTTAGGGTTTTGAAGTTCTTTTCTGGCCTCTTTCTGGTACTACATGTATCTCAAGAAACCCTTTTGTCTAAACTCAGTCAAAAAGTTCCTGGACGTTAGAAAAATTTAAACATATGTCAAATTTATTCTCAGAGAGCAAATAATTTTGATATCAAAATAAAGATGGAATTCGTCTCTGTCAGTTTTGGATGGAATTGCAATGTTAGCATTCATGCATGAACTGGTTACATCCTCTTAACATGGCAAGTTTCTTAATGAAAATTGCAAAAATGAGCATTTCGGGTCATTTCAAAATTTGGAGCAGTGAATCTGTCCTGTGAGTCAGTCACAACACAAAGGCAATACAGGATACTTGGTTTGGATTTTTCATATGCAAAGCATTAACTTTGATGAAAAAGAACCGTTTTTCCAAAGCATAGCAATTCAGAACTTATCAATCTTGGATGCATCTGGTTTAACACAATTAATGCAATGGCTAACCCCCCTTTCCCTTGCTGCACTTCTTGTACGCAAAATGGTTCTCTAACTGTCCCCCGCGTCTTGTTCCCACACTAGTAGCCACCTTCCCATCATTGTGGTGGATACACAATCTGGATTGGTCAGTAAGAGGACTTGACATCACATTGTTCCCTTGTCCATCTTTCATGGTCTCTGACCCACCATAACCTTGCTTGCCAATGTTTGAGGTGTAAGTCTAGTTTTCGCTTTGCAAGGTTTTCTGGACCGGATGGCTTGACGTCATGGAGTCTATTCCTTACAGTTTGAACTGAGAAGCGACGGGCACCTTGACCTTGAGTGGCATGGATCTTGGGATTACTAACGGTGCGGTTACATTTATCGCCTTAGAGCTTAGAGTTTTCCTGATTGTTGGTCTCAGCCCTCACTAGGATGTAACTTTGAGTCACCCGGTCTCGGCGAGAGTTAACTTCTCCACCTCAATTATCGGCGTGGTATGAACTTGAACTTGTGCTTGGTGATACGTGAAAAACATGAGCGACATAATTGAAAGGAGCAGCCAGCCTGAACATACCCTATTGATATGGCACGATCCTGCTCGAAAGTTGGGCCATTTTGACAGAGAAAAAAGAACATGCGTGGGGATTAACACAATGTGGGTTTCAACACTCGGATCTTTCCCCTTTCATCCACGTCTGTTTCCAGGTGGAATGAAAGTGTCAAATAATTGGAATTCACTTCAAACTTTGAATAACTGGCACCTCCATTTCTTCCAATTTTCATTATGCACCTTGTCATCAATGGCGGAATCCAGGATTATTGAAATGTCAAAATTAACTGGGGCTTAAAGCTTAACTGGTTCGCAAAATAGCTCAAATGGGCTGATTTTTGGCACGAATTTTGCAGAAATTGACCCCTACGGGGGTGGCGCGCGCCCCCTCCAGACGTCCGCCCCCTCCCTGGATCCGCCCTGCTCATTGACAAATAATGTTAAACCCGCCACGCAGAAATGGTCACATTTAATTCCACTCAAACTGACAGAGAATGACTGTCTGTTTATTTTAAAATGTACACTCTTTGCATTTAAAATTAAATATAAATATGAACGAATTTTGACTTTTCTAGTGGTCCAGGAACTTTTTTGGCCGAGTTTCATAACAGTTGCTGGAACTTTTGCCCTTTCTGAACTGACAACCGAGTTTCTAGTGGCCTGTAATGTGATATCATTACCCTGTAACTTAATCAAATTTGAGATTCACTGTGTATATAAATCTTCGGCTTTTTGACCCTTAAGTTTATCATACTTTTTTGTGTTACTCGATCTGCTGGCTTTAATTGTGTGTTTGACGTCAACGTTGACCCCTCACTTTTTGTGCTCTCTTTCTTGGCAGTTATTGTTTGTGGCATATTATAGTCTCGCAATTTTTGCTCAATCTTGTACAAAGTTATCTAACTACCTTTTGTTCGGGGCTCGTGTTACCACCATTACTGACCTACCTTTTGGTGTGATTTCAGGGAAGTTTATCAATACTGTACCAAGCAAAACATCATAACTTAAGATCCTTTGATTACCGGCTACTACATAAAAAAAATTTTTTCTTCCCAATGCTTTTTTAACAATGTATTCGCTTCCGCTATGGGAGCATTTTACCACTCCTGCAAGTGTACAGTTATCTTCTAGGTAGCAATGAGGGGCGGGTACCGATTTTGGTTCCGCAGGTGGTATCACAGCACAATTGCGCCTCAATCGAACTCGTTGCCTTCCCAGAGTGCCTTCATCATTACTCTCGGAATATCATCATCTTCAATGGCGGTCCAGTGGGATTTTAATCAAACTAAACTGAGTCCAGTTTTACTGTTCTGGTATGACTCTATGACATTCATGTGCATTTCCAGTATAAATTTGGCTTGTGTTTGTTTTGCAATGGAATTGCCTGTTTGATATACATTTGGTGGCCTCTTATGACCGTGATAGTTGCAAAATTTTGCCTACCGTTTTGAGGCTGACTTGTAGTGTAGGCTTTGTCTAACACCATTATTGACTACGCCATTTTGACCATTTCTCTTATACGGATGGTGGACTGGAAGCTTTGTTAGGTGAGTCAAACTTTCTTCGTTCTTTGGTATTTCATTTCTTCTGCGACCATGTGGAGTGATTTTGAACACCCTTGTTTCTTTTCCAATGCCCTGGTCTGTGACTGACATACAGCTCTGCTTCGACGCTTCTGCTTCTGTATCCCAAATGATGCCCTATTAGCAAATGTTTTTTTCAAATCACCAGGGACTCGTTCAAGCACTTGTTCCCTAATCAACAATTGAATAATGCTTTTAGGCATCTTCTGCATCAATCTGGGATTAATTTTCAATCCACAATCAATTGTTTTTGAGCCTGGTATAAGCCCTGATACTTTATTTTCAGATTTTTGTTGGTTTCCTGAACTTCTGGCCTGTCACTTTCAGGTGTTAATTGAAATGCCTCGAGTACGGCAGCCTTCAATTCGTCATACCTAATCTGTATGAATAAAACTATTTTGAGCATGCATGCTTCCTCCCTAATAGACATTGGGAAATTCGCCTAACCCAATTTCCTTCTCCCAGCCTAAAGAATTCTTGCAAAATTCTCAAATGCGGTAAAGTATGCATCTGCATCTTGCCCATCACTTCAATTTTTTTTCTTGTACCACTCTCAATTTTAACCAGTACCATTGCCTGTTGTACTTGATTTTCGGTTAGTTTTCCTTTTGCACCTCTAACCTTGCAAGTTCAACTTTTTCATTTGATTCTATCTCTCTTAAAGTCTCTACCTCTTAACCTTAACTCTCTTTCTTTTTCAGTTGATTCTGCTCTCTATCTTCTCTAACTTTAACTCCCTTCCTTAGTTTCCTTTGCTAACCTGTCCTCTCCTTTCCCTCCTTAACTTGAATTCTTTGGTAGTGCCAAAAACACCTCACATCATTACTGTGTTTACCCTTCTACCACCTGCACTGGGAAGAGTGTTTGGACCCGCTGTATTTGGAGGTATGTTTCCCCCAGATATCATTATGAATTGAACCCTGTTCTCTTCGTCATCACTATGACCTCAGCTTTCAATGCCTTGGTCAATTTGGTCCAGCCATGGGTAATTTTCCCTTAAAACTCTATAGAAACTGAACAGACACTGAATTTGCGCTCATTTGAACGTGTTAATGCATATACACATAAATATTATGGGCCAATTGTAGGCAAGTAGTTAAACCAAATTTATATGCACCTATGTGTACAAATACTGGGTTCCTCGGTGTCATTTCGTGCTTTTGAAGGTCGCTTTGGTTAACTTGCTTGCAGATTCTTCCTTGGCAGTTGTAGTCAATTGGCCTTTTACGGGATGACACGTTACCACCCCGCGCAATGCCACCATGTACTATGCTTAACCGTCGTAATGCGTGATCGAGGTCCTCGGCGACTCGTTTTCCACCAAGGATGAATGTAAAACAAGACTTTAACAATGTTCTTATGACTGCTACAGTTCATAAAGAAACAACCCACAACACCCCATATGAGACACAGCAGTTTGATTTATCAAATCATTACAATACTGCTTAATCATAACTGTAGATGGTAGATTTCACCTCCTCCAACCTATTTGTGGGAAGATGACCATAGGCAAGACTGATGCATACTCCAAATGCAGAAGCCCCACATGCAGACCCCAATTTGATTTGGGAGCCGCTTTTATACTATCCACAGCTTGCCCCTTTGGCCACCATTAATCTGATTGCTAACTGTGCATCATACAAGCTAACCTTAATTCTGTTGGTCACTTGTGTATCATACAATGCTGCCCTCCTTCTGATTGGTTAACTTGTGGTTTCTTTCACATATAACATGTCATTTGACTTTTGGTGATGTTCACCTTCATATGAATTTTGTATGAGCTGTGCCATTAGGCCTAATCAATCTTTAAATCATACAAACATAGACTAACAAACATGCTATAACTATGTTTTCAATAGCTATACTCCTGAGCTGGTTATTTGGCTATCAATCTTTTTTTTTTTGCAATGGAGAACACAATTCCGCAGCAGTAGTCGGTTACATTGGAGATGAAACTTTGGGATATTCAAAATACATTGGTACAGCACTCAATGATGTCGGTGATCACTTGACTTTAGCTAATCACTCTGAAATAGGGGTCTGCATCTAGTCAAGACCTCCATTCCGACATGGCAATGCTGTGTAATGGTGCTAGGCCAGGCCATGGAGTTGGCGTTCTAACATCACGGGCACAGTTTGAGAATGACCCGATTGTCCCGTCCCCTCCGAACGAGTTTCGGAACGGGGACTATTTAACCCATGTTGTATACGTTGATCGGATGGTCCGTAAGGTGCAAGTATGTAACCTTGGTGGAAAGAAGCGGGTGGGTGAGTTCTTGACCCTGAATTAGATTTTGGGGGTAAAATAGGCTAATTAATTATCTAATTTTGCAAATGTTATGAAAATTCCTTCTGCAGGCCTGTTTACGAAGTTTTCTGGAGTTCCGTAAAGGCAATAAAATATGGTAACTTGGTGGAAGGAAGTGGGCTGAGAGTTTCGAGCACTGATACAGTTTTGGGCGTATTCGGGCAATTGAGGTATGTTAAATGAGCTAATTAAAATGCAAAAATCAGCGAATTGCTATATTATTTTGGACACTGTACATGGTATAACTCAACATTCCTGCGCTGCTTGAAAGCGTAGCATGGCACATCTTTATGCAATTTGAAGTATGTGATTATGTTGGCCAGCGGCTTTAGGTGTGCAAATGACTCATTTAAATATGCGTATTGCTGTATCTCTGAACGGTACAACTCGATAGGCAAAAATTCCGTCCTACATGAGACTACTATGCCATAGGGAGGGGGTGGTGTGTTGGTGGAGGGGGTGGGGTGGTTGGGGAGGTGGTGGGGTGGGTGTTTTTTTTTGGGGGGTTCCCAAGCAGAGTGTTGGGGAGGGGGTAGGGATTGGTGAGTTGTGGGTGTTGGTGATTGTGGGGTAATTGGGAAGGGGGGTGGGTGTTGCGGGTTTTGATGGTTGTGTTGCGGGTGTTGGGAGGGGTGGGGTTTTACAGGGTGTTGGGGAGGAGATGGGGTGTTGCTGGTTTGGGGAGGGGGTGTGGTGTTTTATTGGCATTTATCGCATGTTAGTGACCGCAACATTTGGTGGCGGGGACATATTTTACGCATCGCGTAAATAACGAGTTCGCCTTGTTACTTCTATGGTTGGGCATCTGGCTTCTTCATCTTCTAAGTGATGGCTGCAAAGTGCCCTAATGACATCACTGGACACTTCAGCGGCAAGCTATCAAACAGCCGACCTTTATCCGCCGATGGGGATGAGTGCATTGTGACAACCATCTGCGTCACTATTTTGTTTGCCTGGGCAGTAAGAAAGACCTGAAATTGTAAGCTGATATAGCTGCCAGCCAACTGTGTCCTGTGGCATCATGCTTGGCGGAGGTCATCATGTAGGTCAGAGGGTTGTTGTCAGTTCGCACTTTCAATTTAGCCTGGAATAGTCCATGAAATTTGATCGACTACTGCCCATTCAATTCCCAGGACAACTTGTTGGCTGGGTAGTTTCTTTCACTGGGGCTAGCCGTGGTTGGCATTCGCGTACAACCCCTCTTTTTCCCTCCATTAGTCGCAGATGGCGGGTGCATTGGTTAGTCCAAATGGCATGGGGGAATACACCGTAGAAACCAGGGTGTGGTAAATGCATTATTTGCTTTATATTCCTTCACGTCCATTTCGATCTGCCAGTATCCAGACTCATGACAAGAGAGGTGAAACCACTTGTCACGGTAAAGTGCCTCAAAGTGTCCTTGAATGCATGGCAAGGGAAAGTTGACTTTAACATTCTGCCGGTTCAGTAATCTGAAATGCAGAGTCTGACGGACTTGTCTTTCTTCGGGATGAGGGAATGATGGGCTTTGCAAAGGCGATTCTCCTTTCCTGGTACTTTTTTCCGTTCCCGCTTGACAGCCCTGCTTTGGTAGTTAGTGTGGACACCTTATTTTTCATCTTGCTTATTGTTTCGGATGAGCCAATGCAGTGCTTGTCTGAATGAGTGGGGTTAAGGCGCTCACCGTGGTGCATTCTTAGCAATCTCCAGATTTTGTAACAAGCGAGCGAACATAAATAATGAAAGGAGCATCCAGCCTGAACATACCCTAGTGATCTGGCACGATCTCTGTCTGAAAGTGTGGGCATTTTACAGAGAAAAAGACATGCGTGGGATTAAAAAATGTGGGTTCAACACTCGGGATCTTCCACTGTCATATCCCGTCTGTTTCCAGTGTGGAAGAAAGTGGTCAAAAGTGGAATCAATTCAAACTTTGGGGGGGGGGCAATAACTGGCACCTCCATTTCTTCCAATTTTTCAAGTTATGCACCTTGTCATCAATGGGGATCCAGGGAAGGATTTGAAAAAATGTCAAAATTAACGGGGGGCTTAAAGGCTGTAACTGGTCAAAATAGCTCAAAATGAGCTGATTTTGCAGAATTGCAGAATTACCGGGGCGCGCGCCCCCTCCCGCCCCTCCCTGGATCCGCGCCTGCTCATTGACACTAAATGTAACCACCACGCAATGAATGGTCCATTTTAATCAGAAGTTGACTTTAACATCTGCCGTTTCAGTAATCTGAAATGCAGAGTCTGAAGGACTTGTCTTTCTTCGTTATTAGGATGATTGGCTTTGCAAAGGGGCTTCTCCTTTCCCTGGTATTTTTTCCCTTTCCCCACTAAGCTCTGCTTTGGTGTAGTTTGTTGACACCTTATTTTTCATCTTGCTTACTTGTTTCGGATAGCCCTAGCCGTGCTTGTCGAAATGAGGTAAGGCTCTTCACCTGTGGTGCTTCCTTAAGCAATCTTCCAGATTTTGTAACATGTGTGATAAACGGGGGTATTTCTACTAAATATGTATACCTTTTATTTGACGGAGGACATCCTGCACTGCAACTTTTGACTGATTAGATTGGCTTCCATTTTGCTTGCCTCATTATATTTTCTTCATCTGCCACCAGGATTCTATCTCAAGGTAGAGTTTACATCCCCATCACCATGTAGGAATGGTGATTTCCTATAGCCATCTGGTAGACTCTATGTTGAAATATTGCAAACATATGTTTGCACAGAAGCCACCTTTCTACACCATGTGTAGGCATGTGCATTGTGGCTTGAGGAGGTCAACCTCATACCATTCTGTTGGCCTTGCTGTACTTTTTTTTTTTACTAGGTAGCACTCATCACCACCGTAACTGAGCAATCTGAGGTCTCCTTTCGTTCAAGCATCTTGCTATCTTCTTGTTTATGTAGCTCAATGTTGTGGAGTATTTGGGGACCCGCAGCACTGTTCTTCTTGTCTTGTCCAAAGCCCTTTTGTGTTTTTGCATGGTTCACACTAGGTTTTGAAAATAGTGCATCTACTTGGATGCACATCTGTTTTCCCCTGAGGTTGAAAAGTGCGTCCACCACACAATTAATATGCGTTTATAGTGAAAGCCTAAATGTCAAGTTTTAACACAGTTTGACACTGTTTTATCCTAAAAGTAATCCTATAAACTTCCAATTTCACCTATAAGGGCATATTGAAAAGTAATTGCCCTAGTTAACCCTTAAACCCCAAGATTTGGAGTATTCTTGATTACTCTTTGGACGTGAGAGAGAGAGGGTTAGTACACTAAAAAGACCTAAATACGTCATATTTCAGCCTATATTTATTTTCACAGATTACTTACATGTAGTTTATAGCAACAGAATAATGTTTGAGTGAAATTTTTGGTGTGAAACTGCCAATCGTATAACAATTCTCTTTTTTGTACTTTATCGTCACGCCATCTAATTTGCATAGATGGACTGATCAAAACCAACACACCACATCTCAACTCATCTTCATTTGTACAATATTGTACACTATGGGTGAGTGGTTTGCACGGTGTCCATCTGGATGGGGCTAGCATCTATGACAGGCAGTAGGCAACCTGTAGACTTTCACAGACATCATTACAAAGTAAAGTGTGTTTGAGCCGGTCCGTCCTGGTATACCCAGAATGTGTACTTGAGGCTCAAAGCCACGTCCACTTTTTTTGTTTTTATTTTTTTTTTTGGTTCAGCTGTTTGCCTTTGGGTGTCTATTTTCTGTTATAGTACTGCCATCCTTTGTATCTGGAGAGTCTCTATATTTATGTAAATACTCCAGGAGTCCAAGAGTT
>JAMKCH010037232.1:0-21423 GCA_023653785.1 Ophioderma brevispina | reverse complement strand
TGGTCAAAATCCCTTTGTATAAAGCATGCAACTTTTAAATTGCCATTCATAGGTTATGTTCACTAGACAATTACCACCACTACTCAAATAAATCTCACAAATTTTGAAAAATTGGGAGCATTCTTCAAAATGTACTATTATTAATTTATCTGGCCTTAAATTACACTGGAGTAAATGGAAAAAATATATAAAAAAGTTTGATACCAAATATCAATAATTAAGGGTAGAGAGTAAGACAAGGTTCTTGATGGGGTCACACGCCTTTAAAGGACCATTCAAGATCTATGACGATCATACCCCGTGTTGTCTTAGCCAGGTTTGGGGGGGACTCACATTTGGCAGGGGATGCA
Organism: Ophioderma brevispina; assembly: GCA_023653785.1. Classification (NCBI taxonomy): domain Eukaryota; kingdom Metazoa; phylum Echinodermata; class Ophiuroidea; order Amphilepidida; family Ophiodermatidae; genus Ophioderma; species Ophioderma brevispina. The sequence continues at coordinate 21,073 of JAMKCH010037232.1, read as the reverse complement.
TGAGTAGAACCCCCTCTATGCAGGCCCGTATGCAGGGTGTGTGTGTGGTGGGGGTTGGCTTTGGTGGGTGTTGCACCCCCCTCCCAAATTCAACCAAAATGGGCAAAAGGTCCACTTTTGCTGAAATTGTTGATTTTTAACAAAAAAACAAAACTCCAAAAATACACTTTAAAAAAAAAAGTCCAATTTTTCAAAAGTTCAAAGTGAAGTCCAAAAAAAGGACCATTTTAAGGGGGTTAGGTCACTTTTACCAAAAAAAGGTCCACTTTTTGGAGGAAAAATAATCCCCTTTTCGAAGTCCCGCAGCCATACCCCAAAAATAAATCCTGCATACGGCCCTGACTCTATGCTATTGTTGTTGTTGTACGAAGACCCATTTTTTTAATTTACTCCTGTTATCTGCTAAAGACTTCATAATGAACAAATTGTTGTGATTCATTTGTTAAAGATTGGCTCATGACTTTGCAAATAATCTGGCTTTGTCAAAAAAAACATCGGTCCTCGGACCAATTGTGTAGCATGCCATCGCGGTTACGTGAATGATCGGCCTTAACATGACGTTTGACCTTGATATGTGACCTTGGACCCACAATGAGGGGTTTGCATGTAACTCCATAAACCACGTGGGGTTCCAAATGAATCTTCAACTTTTCAAATGAGTTCACAGTTTACATTTCAGCCGTTTTACAACTTGACATCCCATGAACTGTGACCTTGGTATGTGACCTTTGACCTTGGTATGTACCTTTGACCTTCATCATCCAATTGAGGGTGATGCACATGTTGTACTTAATTATTCAAGTTTGGTTCCAATTAAACTACAACTTTTCAAAATGGGGTTAAATTTCATTTTCAGCATATTTTATAACTTTATCTCACATGCCTTTGACCTTGGCATGTGACCTTTGCCCTTGGCATGTCACCTGTGACCTCATCAAAATATGGGGGATGCCATGTTGAACCTGTGATCCAAGTTGGTTTAAATCCCATCAACGTATGAGATATTACAGGCAAATGTTAACCCTTTTTTGTAACAACAGACAACAACAACAGACATCATACATACAATCAAACAGACTCAGGGGACAAAATATGCCCTATGGGTCTTCGTCTTAAGCAGGCCGACCCAAGGGCAGAGCACAAAAATAAGGGTGCCATTCCCACAAAATCCCTGAATGTCCCTAGTCGGGTGACAATGGTTAATTCTGATTTCTTTTACAATTCAAGTTCCAATTACATACAATTTCTTAAAAAGGACCAAAAGTAACTTGGAACAAAATCAGAACAAAGAGTCCTTGATATTATGGCAAAACAATTATTCTAGTACCACCTTGAATATGTACTAGGTGTAGCATATTGTTACAAGTCACAAACCATATCCCAATCTAAAATGTTCCCCAACATCAATCACTTCCATTCAATTGCCAATAATTATTTTTCTCTCTCCACGCACCCCAGGGTGGTTTGAACAATCCCATAATGCAATGCAAGTGCCCTATACTTTACCATTGTACGGTACTAAAACACATATAAGTACCAGGGATAAAGTTGTTCAAGAAGTTTAAGGACCACCAACCATTCATGATTGTGATAAAAAAAATCCTTAAGACTAGTAGGGATAGAGAGTGGTGATTATACTTTGAAACGGTATTGTCAAAATATAGTCCAACTAACCTAAATGAACCACCTACTATTTCAAAAAGTGGGCACAACAGCCATCTTTGAGCCCTTGAAGGCATATATATATGGCTAATTTTGACCAAGAAATAACTCGATGCCCTAAAAGATGCTGTAGTGTTCATGAATGGCTTGTTTCAACTTTTTTCCAAATATTAGGGTGGATAATTCCCTGGAATTCATTTTGACCATTTCAAAAATGATTACAATTTTTGATATTTTGCATTTCCATATAATAGGGCCCTATAGGGGGAATTGAAATCTTCACACCCCATGTACAGGGATTTACCAACATGGATTGATTAGATTGTTTGCCTTTCCTGAAATGGTGTGACTCTTCATTTTCAAAATCCAGAAAAAAAAAATATGGAATTCCAGTATTGCGAGCCCTCCTTGTACTAGCTAGCACTAGGTAGTTTAGCTAAAATAGTGCAAAAGTCAGGGTTTTTGTGTTAAGAATAGGAGTTTTCTTTGACCAAATTGGGGTGAAATTTCTCCAAACTGGGGCACTGTGGGATTGACTCAATTCACCCTTTGCCTGCACCCATGGTAAGCAGTTACCTCAGCTAAGTATGGAAAACTGGTGCTTCTTCTTGGCTTTGCACATCACTATGCCTAGAATATTTGGTCAGGACCGTCGATGTAGTTTCGAATGAAAACCCAATTAAAAATGTTCTTAGCCCCAGCCAATTCATCTGTTGAGAAATGTGTCGAGAAATACAAAAAAAAACAATTGTCAAATGTCACAAGAACTTCATCCAAAATGTCAAAGTATCGTTGAGGGTCAAATAATTTTAACAATAGTCATTACTCGTGTTAAATAAAAAAAACATCATAATATGTGAATATGAAAGAAAAAAAGAATCCATAGGCATATGAATTGTCATATCAATAAGGTTAATGTGCACTGGATTTACTCTTGCCTGCTAGTGTAAAAATACTAATTGTTTATGTAAAAGATTTACACTACTTCATACATGGTAGCTCAACTTGCTTTCAAATAACTACATCAAGGTAGATAGAACAGCCAATATGAGCTATAAAATTGCCTCTCAAGGGGTTTTTGGGGGCAGCAAGTTCAAAGCTCGATTCTGAGGAAAATGGCATGGCTGCATGGACCGGGATTGGAACCCGGTACATCTGACATGACGACCTTGTCACTTCTATTGTACCAAATTGCCGCGTATGAGTCGGTTGGAAGTATATAACAGCCTCCTAAACAGGCTACAAGGGTTATTTTTTTTTCAAGGTGCCCCAGTTTTCTTGCAAATTCTCTTGTGGGATTTGGCAGGGTTAGTGTTAATACATATCAATGAAGAACATGAAGGAACTGGTTCAGAACCCCCTATTTCCCACATATCAAACATCAAACAACGATATAGGAATGTGCGTCGGGACAATTCATTATTATGAAGGGCGCTGAGTAAAAATGTAATATAAAGAAAACGACTGAAACCCACACCCCATAGTAATAGAAAAGTAATGAGCCCTAACTAATAGGTTATTAAAAAGGTACAGGGACACCCCCAGCCCCTCCCCCGGATCAAGGTTGTTATCGACAGGCTTATGTCGACTATATTATCAATGTGACAGCACCATTTGGCCAACAGTGGACAAGATTAGACCCACTGTCACAAAATATTAAAAATTCAAGAGCTCTTTATTCCGAAATTTATTTTACAAAATCTGTAAACCGCCGATGCGGGTATGGACTGATTGTGTGAACTTGCTAGAGGTAGGACTCGTGGAGATCATTTCCCCCCACCCAATGATAGCAAGGGGAGCACAACAGAGTCGTGAATGACATTTTAGTGCCCCTCTGCAATTATTATGCCCAGGTTTGGCTTCAAATAAATCTTTAAAAAATGACCTTTTAATGGATATATGATGGAATGGCCCCTTCTTTGTTAAATAAAGGAATGATCCTTTAACTGTTAGGAATGTCCCTTAATTGGATGGAATGGCCCTTTAATTGGTAACTGAAGGAAGGGCCCTCAAAAGGTAAATGAAGGGAACTGCCCTTGTAATGGGTAAATGATGGACCTGGCCCTTGATTGGAAGTAAAAGAAGGCCTCTAAAGGCTAAATTAAAAGACACTATCAGTGATCACCTGAAAGAGTCAAAATTTGAAAATTTGCAGATATAGACTTAAAAGAAAAGGATACGTCTGGAGAATTCTCATAAGTTTAGATACTTTTGATGACTGAAAAATGGGCAGAAAAGGTGCATTTGTCATTCCAGGCACAGTATGTTTTATTCATGTTCATAGATATCTTGAGAAAAGCTTATTCACAAAATTGAAGTTGATCCCGAGCTTGTGGTTTTGTGTTAATACGAATTCTTTTGGTGACAACCTAAGTACCCAAAATTATACATGAGGAGACGTTAGACAAAATCAATGGGGTATGGGAATCCTTCCTGTTTTGGCATGAAAAACCTTGTGAATTCATTCATAATTGTATCGTGCGCGACAATTATGGTGAGATCAGGTTTTGACAATTATTCTTAAAAACCTTGACTTTTGGATATAAAACATATTTTACTGACCCCCCCATAATGTGGCATTCCGCACATTTTGAGTGGTCTCGTGCACCTCTAGGTTCAACGGTTCTGTAGATACAGTCAGTACTACTTCCCTCAAAAAGGGGCGGTTTCCCCCCCCACCCAAAAAAAAGGGGGCGTGGCCATTTCAGCATTTTCGGCGTCGGGGAATTATGTTACAAACCCAATATTGCTCCTGGACCTTCAATTCGTGGTTCGAAGAGTTTATCTGGACATACATTGATACAAACACCACCATGCGCTATAGAGTAATTGTGCGCATAGAGCATATGAACCTGAGCCATGGGGATCAAATGATCACTTGAGACCTAGGCCAGAATTTCTGTTTTGATGTAATGTAAGGGACACTAAATGACTGGAATGATCACTTGCTGGATCCAACTTATCAAACATTTTGGTACAACCTATGTGCCACTGACCCAGTGGCCGTACCAGACCTTACAAATGGGGGGGCTGAGGGGGGCCAAGACTTTTTGATTGGGGGGCAAACTTTGGGGTCCTTATCCATCGACACTGTACAAAAGGGTCAGGTTTCATTTGGGGGGGCAGAAGGGGGGGCAAGGGTTTGTTTGGGGGGCTCTCGCCCCCTCCCGCCCCCCCCCCCCCCCCCCGCTGGTTATGGGCCACTGACACCTTTATTGTCAAAGTGGGGAAAGTGTTAGCCAAAATGGTCAAAATGGACACACAAGATGGGGGGGGGGGGAGTTTTTTAAAAATTTAAACAGTTGATTTTGTGGCAGAAGAAGAAGAAACAGCAAAAAGGAGGTTAAGTGCGACTGACCTGTATTGACTCCTGCGTGACCCTCCCATATGGGCCTTGGATCAGCAGTTCTTCTGACAAAGTCTTGTGATTGTAGCAATGGATTTGTGCAGAAGAGAGAAAGAAAACAGCAAAGAGGAGGGAGAGAGCGGACTGACCTGTAATGATCTCTGCGTGACCTTATGCACAAATCTGTGTACACCCCATATGGGCCTTAGGTCAGCAGTTCTTCTGACCAGTCTAGTGATTTTTGCAAATGATGTGGCAGAGAAAAGAAGAAGAAGAAACAACAAAAGGAGGGTTTTAAACACCCCATACGGGAATTGGGGTCAGGGTTTCTTCTGACCAGACTGGTGATTAGAGCAATTAGTTGTGGCATACAACAGCAAAAAGGAGGGTTAGTCGACAAAGGACCTGTAATGACCCTTGCGTGACCTTTAACCGCAGTTTGTGAAACATGGACCTTGGTCAGCGGTTCTTCTACTCAAGTCTAGTGATTACAGCAATGATTTGTGGGAGAAACAGCAAAAAGGAGGACAAGCGCAATGACCTCTAATGACCCAGCATGACCTTTGACCCAAGATGTAAACACCCTGTGGCCACTTGGGTCAGGGGTTATTCAGACAGAAGAGTCGGGTCAAGATCATGTAAGTGTAAAACTAGTAGCATTGAAATTAAGGGGTTAGAGAGACTGCCCTTTTGACCCCTAAAGACCTTGGATTAAAAATGGGGTAACCCCATAGGCCCAGTCACTGTGACCGACTGGCATCGATAGCCACATGCAAACTGTGGGATAAGAAGGACAAAGGGGGTTTAGTGCTAGTGCGACCAATGACCGCTTGTTGACCCTAGTGACCCTATGGTTAAACTGTTACACCCTATATGAAGGATGTGTCAGGTTTCTTGTGGCCATGCTTGGTTCAATCCGACAAAAGCAGCTGGGCACTAGTGCATTTTGATGAAAACAACCGGAAGGTGCGTGAGAATGAGAAACAAGAACAAAGAAATCACACAATACAAGACCTAGCCGTTTGACATGGCTAGGTAAAAATTGCAAATGTCTAAGATACGACCAAATTTGACAAACAGGATTTGTACACATGGATTACTAAGGACTAACAGTTCAGGATGATATAAAAATCTCACTTTTTACGAGGGTAATAAGAGGACGAGGTGTGGACCATGAATGCACCTTCATAACCTTCACCCGAAAGAGTCAAAAATTTGAAATTGCAGTATCTTAAAAGTAAAGGATATAAAGCATTTAGAAACGTTCGTACGTGAAAAAAATTGGACAGAAAAAGGAGAACAGTAGTGTTCAAAGAATACGTACAGATTAATAAATACCCAATTTTGTTCGTATATTAGGTTGCTTTTCGGATTCACTGTAGGGTATATTAGGTCCCTATTCTGTTACAGGACATGTATTATGGGACAGGTTCAAGATCGACTTGGTTTGGAGGACCACAAAATGGTAAGTACATATAAAAAAACTGAAGTTCAAGATTTTGAACGAAAACAACTTTTCTGGGTGAAATGTTGTGTAGAAACTAAATCTGGCATTAGAAATGCCAAAATATCCCCCCCCCCCTAAATGCTACACCATCACACTACAAACCTCATGATATCCGAATAGGGGAGAAAAAGAGGACAACATGCTAAAAAACTAGGAAGTAAAAGTAATTTTACTGAACTGTAAAAATTATAACCATAAGTAAACATAAGTAAAGGGTATATTCTTCCATTGGAATATGTTTAAATCACTGTATATTCATTCTGATCTAAGTCAGCTAGTATCTGCTGATTTAGGGGGATTTGGTATGATAAAATGTTGTGTACATTGAAAAATACCTATTGCTGGAAGGAAAAAATGATTGGATAAAAAATTCAAACTCAAAAATGAGGAATCCTAGTCTAAATAAATATGAACTGTTGTAGGGGAGTATTGGGCATAAACAAGTTTCATATTGTAAATCCCATAATCCTGGATTGTTGAGTTTAATTTTTTATCAAACGAATTAATAATTTGTTCACACCTGTCAGGAAAATAAGGGGTAGGAGTAATATTTTTCATTATTCATTTTTCTTAGGTAAAGAGCTTTTGTTCAACTACTACCTATGTTTTGCTATTGCATTTCTAAACAAAATGACACCCAATTTATTATCTTAGAATATACCTTTGTGAAATTTATGGTTATTTGAAGCCGAAATTGGACGAAACCCTCAAATTTTGCGTACAATTTTTCTGTCCTCCCAACATACAATTTCAAGGAAGCTCTAACCAAAAACAGGAGGGTTAGTTTGAACAATGCAAACTATTTTTTGTAAAGATAGGTGAATAATTTAACATTAAATAAAAAAAATAACAAGAGGATTAATTTTGTTGTTAATATGGCATTCGAAAAGAGACAAGTCAAAATTTTGTCACTCAAAAGGCCAAAGTTTGGCCAAAATTGGCCAAAATATGGATTATATCTCAATAAATGCGGCCCAAATCAGAGAAACTGAATGCCCAAGTTATCTAGAAAACATCAATTGACCAGATATTTTAGGTGTTTTCACATCTAAATAATTTGTCACACCCGTGTCCGCCAAATGCAAGTCAGATCTTGAAATGCTGTCATATATATTTTTTGGACGTTCTGATTTAGCCTTTAACTTAAAGGTGCGATTTTCGTGATTCCAGCACCTTCTGTGTTATTCATGTTCACTAGAAATCATTGAGAAAAGCTTTATTCACACCTTTTAGGCGATCCCGAAGTTGCGGTTTGTGTTATTAAAAATGCTTGTTTCCCATGATTCAATAGGCCACTGTGCTAGTAATTTATGTTCGGTTAGTACGACAGAAAATACAAAATTGTAAATTTTTACAGAATACAACCGAATTTGCACGTAAGATTTGTACAATGGATTAGTAATGCCAACGGTTCAGATTGATATGAAAATCCAAACTTTTTTTAGGTAAGTCGGGGGTGGGGGGGGAACGAGGCTGTGGTCACGAAATGCCCCTTTAAAGAGACACTGGCACATTGAAAAAAAGAGTGCGCCCTCAAAGATTTTTCAAAAATTTATATTTTGCATGGTTTGTAAAGCTTTTATAATACATTAGCCCTCACCTGAAATGATAAGCCCAAATCAGCGTCCTTATGGTAAACAGAACGATTTTATAATTAAACGTCGCCGGCGACTTAGTCAGCAATGACGGAAATGGCCGTTTACAACACAAGAAAAACAACACATACGGTATACATGCTTCCCATGGTAGTAAACTGTTGACGTTGTGACCTTTGTAGTTTGAAAATCAATGAGTATGAGGTCTGATTGATATTCATGTAATTACACATTTGTTGATGACTAAAAGTTTACTCGTCAAACTTAAAAAAGTTAGCCTACAAATCCCTGGATGTCTGAAGCTCTTATTAACGTCCCTATATGTTTTCACTTCAGTTAGGTATTTTTATGTTAAAATATTCTTCCAATGGCCCTAGAACTATCAATTGTGAGCCAAAATGAAGAAAAGAAAATTCTCATTTTTGAAAATGTGCCAGGGCTCCTGAACTCTGATGGAACTTGAAGTTAAAGTCTGACTCAGAGATTTTGCAATATTATTTTTTTGTTGTAATAATGAAAAATAGTCAACTAGAACTATAAAGCTAGTAACCTAAATGCACAAATTCCAAAATTTGAGATGCATCGGATTTTTGTTTGATTGCAAGTAAACATTTATGTGTAGTATTAAGTCCCATAGGATACTGTGTCTAACAAAAATATAGATCTGGAATTTGTTTTAAAACCAAAAGTTGTGTAGTTGTGATTGTTCTATATGAAGGAGCGATTTAAAAGAAATTAGCCACATTTTGTGAAGAGCGCCCCCAATTTCAAAATTTGATATTTTTGACACCAGTTTGTTGGTAATTGTCTAGTGAACCTACCTGACGACGAGAATGCGAAAAAAAAAAAAAAAAATGCGATTTATCACAATAAGCGATTTTATAATTAGAATTGGGATCCAGATTGGACTTAAAGGTCAGAGCTGGAATGAGACGTTGATGTCCGGCCCATAATGAAATAGCAACCTCGAGAAGAAAATAACTCTAAACTTGCTGCCTGAAACGATAAAAAAAAATAATGGATGAGCCGTAGACATGTACATGGCGCCTATTTTTCCTCCGGGCCTTCACAGTGGGAAGGCCGTTTCCAGCAAACAAAGCCGGGGTTTGGCACGTGTATTATTATCAGGGATCCCCGATAATAATTAGGTCTACTTACAAAATTCCTCGTTTGTGACACTAGACATTTCAAGCTTAACCATTCACAGGTATAGTTTACTAGCAAGTTACCAATGCAATCGTCTAAAAATCTCCAAAATTTTTGAAAATTGGGGGCGCGCTTCAAAAAAAGTGCTAAGATTGCGTTAAGCTTCACGCAATTCAACAGTGCTTAGTATATGGACACGCATTCTGTAATGCAAAAAAAAACACGATTTTTTTTGGAAATTGAGGGCGCCTCCTCGGAAAATCTGAAGTAGCCTTTACGTTGTTCTTTTAAAAATCCAATCTACACAAAAGTAATTTGTCAATTGAGTTAGGTGAACAGAGAAATAAGTAAACATACTAAAAGTATACTCATGTACTACGTCTATTTATGTCTATGGTGTTGACGCTACAGGTAGGTCCCGAGATGAGTAGAGTCGCGTCGGAGGAAAACATTGAAGGGACAGTATGAGATTTTTTAGGATACGAATTCTCTCAAATTGCACACAATCGATTGTAGACCACCTACCAAGACACGTTCGAAGGTTTATTGGACAAACAAGTACACTAAAGAAAACAGCAAACCTGTTTCAACTTGCCTGACTATCGTAATTGTCCCATTAGAACACCGTTCTTTGACTTTTGTCGTGCACGACAGAAAGTAATAATCATCATATTATACATAAAGACGGCGCATCCGGCTTATTCACTTCAGAATGTGAGCTACGACATTGGAGGAAGCATTCAAAATATGCAAAAAATCGGTTCGAAAAAAATGGGGCCGCTTCTTTCTGGAAATCTCCTCATTGTCTCTGTAAATATAAATGATTATACATACCGATGTATATAGTGTACATTTACACAGCCCGTTAATGATGCGTTTATACTCGGGCTAGGCTTACGAGATCGGAACTCGGTGTTATAGTGGGAATAACCACTAAGGGTTTGTTCTGAGCAAAGCTGAAGACCCACATTCGATGGGTGTAGGCTAGGTCACGTTGTCAAATCAGTCATTCAGGTCATAGTTTTTACACTTACATTTGATCTTGACATTTGTAAACTGGGAATGTTGGGAATTTTCAATCCCTTAATCATGTAAATCTGTCTCAGATCAGTGCCATGATGCATAGGAGGAGCAAATCCCGGCAATCATATCACGGTTATACGTTGAGGCAGGACATAAGAAACTTTCGCGTACTACTACTATGAACAGCACGGTCTCGTACAACTTATAGATCTAACGACGTATGTTATCGGTTCACCGATATACATGCGATTGACTATTTAATTTATTTACTTGTGCCTGCAAACAAATGAAAAATATCTTGCGGGCCTATCAATTGTGTGTTTATATTCGCTCTGTGATGTTACCACAACCATCGTTTGTGTTTTCAACGTATGGGGCGTGTTTTCGTTGTGTGTGTTGCCGTTTGTTTGTTTGTTTTGTTCGTTTGTTTGTTGTTGTGTGTGGTTGTGATGTAGGGCGTGTTGTAATATTAACGTGTCGTCTATGCATATTGCGTTGTTTATTGAATTGGGTTTTATACTTCACCGCGTTTACTGGCGCGGTTTATACACTCTGCGGGTGTGCACGTCGGCCTATGTGCATTATATGCTTGTGTATAACCTTACATACATATACACCCACACACAGATGTGAGATTATTGCGCTATGTCTTACAAGTTCACGGTTTGTGCACAAGCAACATATACACACACAAATGTAACATACACCACACAAATTATTAAATTCAATGTTACATGCACACACCCCACACAAATTATGACAATTCAAATCTTTACAAATCGGACACACACACACAAAAACACACACCACACGTAACCACAAACAAATTATATGATGATGCAAATCTTTACCAAAAAGGCGTTCCAGACAAAAACCATTAATTCGGCGCAAGTTGGAAAAAAAAAAAAAAAAAAAAAATGGAAAAAAACCGTGCCGTGTCGCATGAATTAAGTTCATGTTTTAACTAAAATTCATAAACTTAATCGAAAATGTTCTTTATTGAAATGATATTTACTCAAAATGTAAAAATATATTGAAATTTTGGATTTTAAGTAATTTATATTTCAAACTAAGGAAAGTTGTATTACAGGGGTTCTAAGGGGGGTGTTTTTTTTTCCCACAAAACACCAGTCGCAAATAAAATAGTTTTCAGTTAATGTCTTTGTTTCATGTTCAGACGCAACTTAATTTGAAGCATATATTATCAATGAAATTAAAATAGTCAGAAACAGCAAAGAGGAGGGTAAGAGCGACTGACCTGTAATGTCCCTGCGTGACTTTGACCCAAATCTGTGTACACCCCATATGGGCCTTAGGTCAGCGGTTCTTCTGACCAAGTCTAGTGATTTTTGCAAATGATTTGTGGCAGAAACAGCAAAAAGGAGGGTAAACACCCCATATGGGCCTTAGGTCAGCGGTTCTTCTGACCAAGACTGGTGATTATAGCAATTGATTTGTGGCAGAAACAGCAAAAAGGAGGGTTAGTGCGACAAGACCTGTAATGACCCTTGCGTGACCTTTAACCGCAGTTTGTGAACATGGACCTTGGGTCAGCGGTTCTTCTGACCAAGTCTAGTGATTACAGCAATTGATTTGTGGCAGAAACAGCAAAAAGGGAGTGATAAGTGCAACTGACCTGTCATGACCCCTGCATGACCTTTGACCCAATCTGTAAACACCCTGTATGGCACTTGGGTCAGGGGTTATTCAGGGGACGAAGTCTGGTCAAGATCATGTTAACTGTGTAACACTAGTAGCATTTTGAAATATTAAGAGGGGTTATAGAGACTGCCCCTTTTTGACCCCTAAATGACCTTGGATTAAAAATCTGTGTACACCCCATATGGCCAGTCACCTGACCGAATGGCATCGATACCACATGCAAACTGTGGGATAAGAAGGAAAAAAGGGGGTTAGTGCGACAATGACCGCTGTTGACCCTACGTGACCCCTATGGTTAAACTGTTTACACCCTATATGAAGATGGGTCAGGGTTTCTTGTGGCCAATGCTTGGTTCAATCCGACAAAGCATCTGCACTAGTAGCATTTTGAAACAACCGGAAATGCGTGAGAAAGAAACAAAGAAATCACACAAATACAAGACCTAGCCGTGCTACGCACACGGCTAGGTAAAAATTGCCAAACATTTCTTACAGATACGACCAAATTTGCACATAGGATTTGGTACACATGGATTACTAAGGCTAACAGTCAGATGATATAAAAATCTCAACTTTTACGAGGTAAATCAGGAGGACGAGGGGGGTGGATCATGAAATGCCCCTTCATAACTTCACCCGAAAGAGTCAAAATATTTGAAATTTGCAGTATCTTAAAAGTAAAGGATATAAAGCATGTAGAATTCTCGTACGTGAAAAAATTGACAGAAAAGAGAACAGCAGTGTTCAAAGATATGAATTTCCGTTGGATTACGTGTTGTATATAGTTAGTGTCCGAACGGAAAGCCTTTAATATAAAATAGCCGATTTGTTCTTATATAGGTTGCTTTTAGATTCACTTGTAGGTATATAGGATTACCTATTCTTGTGACCAGAAAGGTATATGACAGCGTTCAAGATCTGACTTGCGTTTGGAGGACAAAATGAGTAAAAAACTGAAGTTCAAGAATTTGAATGAAAACAAATTTTTCTGGGGTGAAATGTTGTGTAGAAACTGAATCTGGCATTAGAAAGCAAAAGTACCCCCCCCCCCCCAAATGCTAACCTCAAACTAACCAAACCCTCCATGATATCCGAATAGGGGAAAAAGAGACAACATGCTAAAACTAGGAATAACAGTAATTTTATGAACCTGTAAAAAATATAACCATAGTAAACATAAGTAAGGTTATTCTTCCATTGGAATATGTTAAAGAACTGTATTAGTTCCTTCTGATCCTAAGTCAGCTAGTATCTGTTGGTAGGTGGAGGGGTTCTCTGCCCTCTTCACCTTCACCTTTCTGCCCTTTTTACTCCGCTCCCTCTCAACTTCCCATTGTGTATCCATCGATCTTCCTCTGGATTTGGTATGATAAAGAGCTTTGTACATTAAACAACCTATTGCTGGAAGGAAAAAAATGATTGATAAAAAAATTCAAATCAACCAAATGAGGAATCCTAGGTCTAAATTAAATATGAAACTTGTTGTAGGGGGAGGTATTGGGCATAAACAAGTTCATATTTTAAATTCCCATAATCCCTGGAATGTGAGTTTGATTTTTTATCAAATCGAAATAAGTTTTTCACGCCTGGCAGAAGAAATTAAGGGGTAGGGTATACATTTTTCATTATAGTTTTATTAGGTAAAGAGATTTGTTCCAAACTTACTACATGTTTTGCTATTGCATTTTAGAACAAAAATGACACCCAAATTGATCTCTGAATAGAACCTTGTGAAATTATGGGTCATTTGATAAGTTCCGAAATTGCACGGAAACCCTCCAAAATTTTGCGTACAATGTTGTCACTCCAACATACAAATTTCAAGAAGCTCTAACCAAACAACAGGATGGTAGTTGGAAACAATTGCCAAACATGTTATTGTAAAGATAGGTGATAATTTAACATAAATATAAAAAAAAATAAACAAAGAGGCTTATTTTTTGTTGTTAATAGGCGTAATTCGGAAAGAGACAAGTCAAAAATTTTTGTCACTCAAAAAGGCCAAAATTTGGCCAAATTGGCCAAAATATGGATTAAATTAAAAAGTGGGCCACAATCAGAAACTGCATGCAATTTTATCCTAGAGAAAAACATAAAAATTGAACAATATTTTTAGTTGTTTTCACATTAAATAATTTTTTTCACACCCGTGTCCGCCAAATGCAAGTCAGATCTGACTGCTGTCATATATATTTTTTGGAATTTCTGATTTAGCCTTAACTTAAAGGTGCCATTTCGTGATTCCAGCCCTTCTGTTGTATTCATTGTTCACATAGAAATCCTTGAGAAAAGCGTTTCACACCTTTTTAGGCGATCCCGAATTTGCGGTTTTGTGTTAGAAAACAAATGCTTGTTTCCCATGATTCCAAGGCCACTGTGCTATAATTTATGTTGTTAGTACGGGACAGAAAATACCAAAATTGTAAAATTTCTTACAGATACAAAACCGAATGTGCACGTAAGATTGGTACACATGGTTGTATGCCTAACGGTTCAGTGATATGAAAATCCAAACTTTTTTAGGTTAAGTCGGGGGAACGAGGCTGTGATCACGAAAATGCCCCTTTAAAGAGGACAATGCAAATTTGAAAAATAATGCGCCCTCCAGATTTTTCAAAATTTTATATTTTTTGCATGGTTGTAAGCCTTTTATAAACAAAGCCCTCACCTGAAAATGATTAAGCCCAAATCAGGTCCTTAAGGGTAAACAGAAAGATTTATAATTAAAAACGTCGCCGGCGACATTAATTCAGCAGATGACGGAAATGGCTTTAACACAGAACAAAACATGCCGTATACACTGTTTCCCATGGTATGTAAACTGGTGACCGGTCTGTGACCGTTTAGTTTTAAAAATCAATGAGTATGAGTTCTATGATGATATTCATGTTAATATACCATTTGTTGATTAAAGTTAAGTTCAAACTTAAAAAGTTAGCCTACAAAATTCCCAGATGTCTTGAAGCTCTTATTAACTTCCCTAGATGTTTTCATCTTCAGTAGGTTATTTTTATGTTTAAAATATTCTTCCAGGGCCTAGACGATCATTTGTGAGCAAATTGAAGAAATTTCATATTTTTTGAAAATGTGCCAGTGCTCTTGAACTCTGCACTGAAGTTAAAGTCGATCAGAGTTTGCAATATTATTTTTTTGTGTAATAATGAAAATAGTCAACTAGAACTAACGATAGTACCTAAAATGCACAATTGCCAAAATTTGAGATGAAGTTCGGATTTTTGTTTTTGATGCATAAAAACTTATGTGTAGTATTACGTTTTTTCCAATATGATATGTGTATAACAAAAATTGCTAGATCTGGAATTTTAAAGACAAAGTGTGATTTTCTATATGAAGGAATTTCGATTTAAGCAATATTAGCACAGTTGTGAAGCGCCGCACCCCCAATTTTCAAAATTGGATATTTTGCACAGGTATGGTGGTAATTGTTAGGAAAACTATACCTGCGAGCAAGAATGCGAAAAAATGCGTATTTATCACAAAATAAGCGATTATAATTAGAATTGGGATCCAAGATTGGGACTTAACGTCAGAGCGGGAAATGCTACGTTTATGTCCGTCCACAAGGAAATAAGCCACCTCGAGAAAATAACCTCTAACTTGGGTTGCCTTGAACTATTAAAAAAAAACTAATGTGATGAGCGTAGACATGTCATGGCGCTATTTCCCGGCTCTTTCAATCATTGTAAGGCCGTTTCCAGCAGCCGTTGGACCGTTGTATTTTATCAGGGATCCCCGATAATTTAATTAGGTTACTTACAAAATTCATTGTTTGTGGACACAATAGGACCATTTTCAAAGCTTAACATTCACAGGTATAGTTAGTTTACTAGCCAGTTAACAACTGCAATCGTCTAAAAATCTCCAAATTTTGAAAAAATTGGGGGCGTCTTCCAAAAAATGTGATCATATGCTTTAAGCTAGCAATTTCACACGTGATTAGATATGGACAAGCATTATGTACATGCAAAAAAAACACGATTTTTTGTGGGAAATGAGTCGCCCTCATCAGGAAGTTTCTGAGTCAGCCTTTAAGTGGTTTCTTTTTAAAAATCCCATCTCCACAAAGTCATTGTCAATGAGTTCGTGGGAACAGGAGACTAGTAAACATACTAACGTAATACTCATGTACTAAGTCTATTTTATGTCTATGGTGTGAAAGCTACAGGTAGTTCACGAGATGAGTAGAGTCGCGTCGGAAACCTTAAGTGACATGAGATTTTTTTAGGGCTACGAATTTCTCTCCAAGTGACACAGAATCGATGTAGGACCACCTACCAAGAACGGTTCCGGTAAGGGTTTACTACGGCTCCGCAAATCACAGTAGCAGACACAGATTGAAACAGAGACTCTTGTGAGTAGACATTGCTGCCTTTCTTCCCTTTCCCCCCTCTTCATTTCCTCTTCATTGTCCTCCTCTTCCTCTTCCTTTTTTCCGACTATCGTAATTTTCGTCCCCATTAGAACACTCGGTTCCCACTCTTGACTTTTTGCTCCGTGCTTTCCGACAGAAAGTACCTAGCTTTTACCTATCACATAGTTATCTACATAAAGAAGGCGTATTCGGCTATTCACTTTCAGATTGTGACTCTACATTACATTGGAAAGCCATTCCAAATATGCAAAAAACTCGGTGGGTTCGAAAAAAATTGGGGGCGCTTCTTTGTGGGGAAATCTCCTCCTGTCTCTGAAATCTAAAGGATATTACCTACGATGTATTATAGTTTACATTGTTACCATCCGTTAATGATGCGTTTATACTCGGGCTAGGCTTACCGAGATCGAATCTGTGGTAGTGGGATAGAACCCACTGGGTTGTACTGCGCCAAAAAAAAAGGGCAAAGCTGAAGACACAATTCGATGGGTGTAGGCTAGGCTACACACGTCTGTCACGAAAGTCATAGGTCATAGGTTTCAATTACTTTTGATCTTGAATTGTACCTTGGAATGTTCGGGAAGTTTCAATTCCCCTGAATCATGTTAAATCTGTCAAGATCAGTTGCCATGATGGAATAGAGCGAGCAATAAAATCCCGGCATCATATCACGGTACGTTGAGCAGTTAACATGAAGAAAAACCTTTGCGTACTACTAGTATGAACAGCAGTGTCGTACAAATTATAGATCTAACGGACGTCTGTATTGGTTCACGATATACATTGCGCATGAATATTTTTAATTATTACCTTGTGCCCTGAAACAAATTAAATATCCTTGCGGCCTATCAACTCGTGTGTGTTGTATTTCGCTCTGTGTGTACACACCATCCGTTGGTGTTCCAACGTATGGGGTCGTGTAATAGTTTTGTGTGTGTTGTTGACGTATGTTTGTTTGTTGTCGTTGTTTGTTTGTTTGTGTGGGTGTGTTTGTTGTTTTAGGGGTGTGTGTTAAATACAACGTGCTCGTATATTGCATTATGCGTGTGTTATTTAATTGGGTTTTTATACTTCACCGCGTTTACTGGAGCGTTTATTACACTCTGCGGGTGGGAACGTATGCCGATAGTTGCTTAATTGCTTGTGTATAACCTACATATACACAACCACACAGAGGTACCCACACTTATTGCGCTATGTCTTATAATTTTCACGGTGTGCACAGGCAATAATATACACACAAATGTAAACATACACACACAAATAGTGATATACAAATGTTTACATGCCACACACACACAAATTATGGACCATTCAAATCTTTACAATCGACACACACACACACACACACACACACACGTACACACACAATTTATATGAGGCCAATCTTTAAAACGGCGTCCATACAAAACAATTAAATCGGCGAAGTTGGACAAAAACCGTGCGCATGAAATTAAGTTCAAGTTTTCACTAAAATATACCTTTTAAATCGAAATTTCTTTTCTAAATGAAATATTACATAAAATGTAAAAAATATATGCCATTTTGGATTTTAAGAATTTTTATTAAAACTAAGAAGTTGTATTACAGGGTCTAGTTCAATTAAAGCATTTCGCAAATAAAAATAGTTTCATGTCATGTCATTGTTTCATGTTCAGACCAAATTATTTGAAGCATATATTATCAATGAAAAACTTATAGTCCATGATGTATTGGAAATAGGTAAAAATTGATCTATATGATTAACTTTGGCCTCATAAAAATAATGATTTAGTTTGTCGCACACCTAAGTGACACCTATGACCAGTAGAGTATCATGAATGATTCCGCGTTGTTACAGATGAGAAAATGAGCTTAATATACTTAAATATCTATTTCTTGTTGGTCGCATACGACAGGCGAGGTATTATTGCCATCAGGTATGTGTATTAAAATCGGCGAGGGCGTCAAGATTTAAATTCACAGCCCCCAAAACGGTATGGTTAAGAAATGCAACATAGTTATTTCAAAACACCTAACTAAGGTAGGAGTAACTTTTTAACAGATATCATTTCTGAGCACTATTACCAAAATATATTCATTAGAATCATTTCATGTTTGTATTCTAAAATATTAATTGGTGCTGTGGAAACCAAACATGTCAAAACATACAAGATAGAAAATACGTTAATAACTTATTCAAAACATGCTCAAATCAAAACCTTTAGCGTCCGACTGCCCTCTGCTGTCGCTGGATCGAAACAATGAAGCGCCATAATGGCGTTGGAGCTCTTGACAACGTGAGAATCTCGAATATGACGGATTAAGTGAAACGTGTTCGAAAGCAGGCGAAAGTTATCCACGATGTTGCCCCTTAAAGGCAAATGTCTGTTTGTAACTGCTAAATCAAATGAAATTTTATTTCTCGGAATGATAATGGAACTCTTTGGATACGGTAGCCCGCTTTTTTTGGGTTCAAAACGACAAACTGAACATGTCACTTGATAAGATTTTACAGTGCAATATAGACATAAATAGGATAAATTTGTAACGTACGTTTCATAATCCATGTCACGTAAGTTTCGGTTTTACTCTTGATTGGTGTGTTTTTTATAGGTATTAAGTATTTATTAAACATCGCAATCAAGAAGTTCAGGGGGATGATTATAAACAATGTTTCGACAAGTGTCAATTCATATATAGTAAAATGTACTATAGCATGTTTTAAACATGTGTGTAAGTAGGTTTCCATAAATAAATAGTGAATTCATGTGTTTATACTCTGTACTATGTAAAGTTTTTATTACCGCGTTCTATTTTGAATATATACGTCTACTTTACGTAATGGGGAGTGTGTTGTTATTCTATTACTTACTATAGGCTAAAAGTTAACGTAAGTACACAATTTAATGGACATGTTACTAACAGCTGTAACTAATGCTGTATTGTTATTATCTCGTTTAAATGGCGAGAAGCAAAGATGCTTGGTGGGTTCCCATTTACAAGGAGAGCCTATGCAAGATAGAGCCCGAAATGTCTATCTAAGAGGCTCTTTAGCATAACAAAAGGACCAGGTGGCATGATAAAGACAAAATATGAGCAAGGGTGTATGAGAATTGCATTAATTCAATTAATTTGAGAATCAAGATTAAGACTAAGCATACCGTGGTATGTTCCAGTGTACCATTGCAAAAGTAATTGCAAACGTTTATGGTTGACCTTGAATGTTGAAACACAGTCCTACGCATATATATCGTGATGGGTTCTGCAGAGTGTCGAATCAGATAAATGCTAGTTCTGAGTAAACGGCGTTTGAAAGAACATTTGCGTACTTATGAGGCGGTAAGTAAATGAAATAAAAGGAAATGGCTATTTAAAGTGTGTATGTTAAGACATGAATGGTTATAACTGGCGACAGTGATTAAAATCCAAGAAACAATTGTTTTCTTATTCAAAATGGCCACTGAAGGTGATTTGATGGTTGTCAAACCCCAAATGTTTAATTCGCCTTGCTCTAAGGAGTCGAAGACGTATTCGAATGCATGAAACCCATTGATTTCTAATGTTGGTATGGCGATATTACTATAGCTACGGGAGTTTACTATTTTAAAAGATGATGCCGATGCTTGCAACGTGATAAGATAACGATGCGTGATGTTGGTGGCAATAACGATGAAATAAGGAACTCGTCAGGGGGGAGTGGTGGGCATCCGGGTGGACATGGAGTACAGACTTTTCTATCGATCGATTTTTGTCACTGATGACTAAGCTAATATTTGGAGGGTGTGCAAAATTTCGTGCAGTGCATTTTTCTAGAAATCCAATAGGCCGCTAGGACTACTCAAATTCATTCCAAATGGCATTATTGTTATGCAATAGATCAGGTTTTAAAGCACGAGGAATCTGTGGACGGGTTATTGACGTGATTGATCACAACATTACCACAAAATCCAATATGGCCACCCTAAAACCCTAGACCCGAAATCATTCAATTGACATAACTCATCAGGTATTGTGATGGAGGCATAATCCTGCCCTCTAACCTTGTAGCGAAAAACCATATCTGACAGTAAATGTGTGTTAATGCCTCCAATTCAAGATGGAAGCCAATATGCTGCCTTTTAAGATCTTTAAAACCAGAAAGACATTACATTCAATATTGTCCGTCATTTTGAATTTTACGCATGTTGTCAAAACAAATATACCAGATATGAGTTATTAATGTCCAAAGACATACATCATCCTTTAATTTAAACTTTAATACTCATTTTGGGGGTTTTAACTAAATACAATACGATGATCGTTATTACAGTGTTAATAAGGTAAAAAGGAACAGCACATTGGCCACCTACTTAACCATTTTTGCATGTTAAAGAAACAAAAATTCCAGATAAGAATGTCAAATGGTCAATACTTATCCCATACATTATTTAACCTTATCATAATAATTAGTTGATGTAAATTACAGTCTGATCTTGAGACTTCCTGGAATGGTCTGAGCCCAACCAGTCAAACTAAATCCCACCAAAATGTAAGCAACCATTATGCTTATGAGAAATCCACCACCCCATTCTGACCTGAAAATTGGGGACTCATCTTTGGCATTTGTTCCATCAGCTAAAGTTCTCGGCGTTTGGTTACAAGAAAATTAAAATGGATATCAAGTGAATAATATGTGCAAGAATGCAAACAAGCGTCTTTTCATGCTTCGTACTCTCAAACGTTTGGTTTCAATACATTGAGCTTCTTATTGTGTATTG
>JAMKCH010037231.1:0-14534 GCA_023653785.1 Ophioderma brevispina | reverse complement strand
GGATTAAAAAAAGATAACACATATGTACACTAATGTATGATTATTATATAACTTACTTTGGAATCATTACTTAATGCGTTACATTTACAAAATGGAACGCAAAACGATCGAGTGTGATGTACATGAACGGTCCGGGGACCGATATTTTGCGGACCAAGACGTGCTGTTTATCATGCTCAAAGACTGTTTCGCTGTTTAAAATACAATAAAAAATCTATGACCATAAATGTATTAGTTAATTAAAAAAATGTGTTGTTTCATGGATAATTCATTTAAGTGTACAAACAAAATGTACATAACAAAGTAACGGGTGCGGAGGAATTCACGCTGGGTGCATTGGGCCATGATCATCAATACATACCAATCATGGCGGAGGCGGTATTTTTTGGCTTGGACTGTGCACCCGCGTCGTTCCTCGTGCTCAAAATCATGGTTTCGGTGTGCATGAACGTAATATGTCAAGTGGATGCAGATAAATATATACTCTTAGTTAAACAAATTAAGTTTGGACAATGTATAGGACCTTCATCAATTTGGACGCGATGTGAAAGTGACCTTAAATTTCACCCAACGAGTATTACCACTTCCCATGTCGCACGAAAAAAAATCAAAAGATGGAGGCAAGATGCATCCTTGTACTATGTCATCATGTGATCGAAGTGATCGTGAAGTCAAAAAATACAGCCTCTGCAACAGCACTAAACGAGCGCTTTCTGTACCCACCGCGAGAAGTTCCAAAAAAAAAGTGCCCCAGAGACACCGTGAGTGCAGCAAGCGATTGTCACATACCTAAACTTTGGATAGAGAGTGTTTTCTAAGGGTGAGTGGTCGATTTTGGCGGGATTTAAGTAGTATTTAACCCGTAAAAACATGTGTTAGGGTCCTAAATAACTTTTTGCCGTCAGGTAATAGTCATGAATGAGATCCCGCTCTCCCAGGGACTAGTTCATTTGTGGTTCAATTCTTGAAGCTAGTTAAATTTATGCCTCCACTTTTAACCAATCAGATTACGAGGATCTATCTAGGAGGGATATAATAATAGCTATCCAGGAACACCAATTTGTTATTTTATGAAATAATTTTGAAATTTGATTTATTCTTCCTAGCTAAATTGGTTCCATTTTTCTTCAAGAGATCCCCGACCCCGAGTATTCAATTCCTGTGTGAATTCAGCGCCATTTCTTTGGTGTTAATAACAGGACACTGTAGTCCTTATTCTAAAGCAAACCTTTAACATATTTGTGACATGACATGATGAACATATGACCAATCTTTCGCGATTTATCACTGCATGATAAACGAAGGCAACATGCGTGAGGTTGCAATCGGCGCGTTTTGAACCTAAAAATAAGGAGATTATTGTGGCTAAGTACAGAACCACATAATCGACTTACGTTTTATATTCGCACTTAGACTTTCCTCCAGCGGTGCAATGTCTCACAGTCTATTAGATGTTGAGAAAACATGAAATTTTGGGACAATTTTTCTGGTCAAGAGCTGTCAGCACAAAAATTCTGCAACTGTTCCTGGAAACGTGACCTTAAATGTACCCAGTTTGACCCATGTCCCAGAGTAGTTCATATATTAATTATTTTGTCATACAATGATCCAATTTTTCATTTTTTAAACAATAAATATGAGTAGTATTGTATACCATAATATTTTTAAAGTAGAAAGAAGTAAAATTACTATTTTTAGGGAAAAATTCTAACGCAAACAAAAATTCGGGTTATAGGCATGGTCACTTACGAATCTTCCACCGGGAAAGGACGTGGATTTCCTTTTTGTCTTGTCGTAGTAGTTTACGTTATTTCACATAACCTCTTCAAGTGTTTGCGATTAACTATGATAGCATAGAACTCTACATTATTGTCGTTTCAGTTCAAAATAATTTGGTGTAAGCCCCACTTTGAACCGACTATGGCGGTAACAAAGTGTGCATGCACCCATGTCCGCCGTCACACACTTGAACAACTGCGACACGATTCACTCTGGAAAAATTGAGACACAAACTTCCCGAAGAGTGAGTAATCTTAAGGTCCATGGACACGGCTGAGTAGACATTTCTTAATTTTTTACATTTTCGTACCTCAACAGTAACCTGATCACATCTCAACCACATTTTTAAAGTGAACATAAGGTTTATTCGTAGGTAGAAACCGCAAAGGATCATGGCGCCGAAAAGGGGCAGAGCACCACAAGTCGATGATGATCATTTGTTTCCGTGCACCGTCAATAAGGCATCAAGCAAACGAGTATAACAAAACTTATTGTGGATTGTTTCAATTATGTTTAAGTTAATGATGATAAATGTACTACCAGGTTGTTGTCCATTACAAGTAATCTTTGTTTTTTATGAAAGGTACGACAAATCATCCCCTCAAAAATAACCAGAAAATTCACACTTTCGTCAGCTGCTACTTCTCGTCAACGCCGCCGATGGAGTTGACTACCTGTACCCAATTCTCCAGTTTAGTTATAACATCACAAATTTCTTATTACCGTATATGAAGCGCCGACTTTAATCCCCAGTATATTAGCGATTTCACCATTTGATAGTTGATTTTCATTATAAATATTTAGGTTAATAAAATAGACCGTTTTTGTGGAAGACGCATATGATATACACCTGAGACGTCGGAGGCCAACTTGGCCAATCGATTTGCCGCTTGTAACACGGCACGGGCCGGCCCATACATCGCGCACGCACACGGAAACTTCTAATAGGGACCGCAGTCATGCTATTGCGCATCTTTCTGCGCATCACGATATATCATGCACAAAATTTTCCGTTTTTCTGCTAGACATGGTCGTTTTGCGCGATGCCGCATGAATTGTGGTGGAGTTGTTGCTAAGTCGCCATCTTTAGATGTCTACGAGCGAAATTTTCATCGAACTCAAATCGGCCGATTTTCAGCGGAAAACGCCATTTTCAGGTAAGAATGTAAAAAAGTGAAATTTATGGTTAAGGGTGTGGATGTATCGCTATGATAAGGGTTTAAATCGAAAGAACATGGTTCAATTTACTTATAAAGTGGATCACCAACGAAATATCGACGCTTTGCTGAGTTCGCCATGTGTTTTTTGTACACCACATATGTGCTATTACAAGATCGTGCATCCATAAGTATATCGTATTTTATCGTAATTTTCCGAGTGTTTTTGTGTTATTTCTGCGTGAATAATGCCTTGATAAAAGATTTTGTGTCCACTTTATGTACAAAAAGGCCTCATTTTTTTTTATTTAATGATAGATATTTTGTAGTCTATCAGTGGGAGTAAGGGTTGTCAAGTGCAACGCCATGTGTAGTATCACGTGACCAATTGCGATCCATGGTGAGGGGTGTCTTACTTCCGGGTTGAGGCTGTTCCATCAGATTAAACTACTCCTTGGTAAACATTTTGAATGCATTTTTTTCAGTTTTGGCTTTTTTTCCTCCAAATTTAAAAAAACATTTCTTATTTTTTTTTTTAATTTTCATTTTTTTTTATTTTGTCCCTTTCATTTTTTTGTTTTATAATTTGCCTAGGTGTAAAGTACTTCTTACTCTGTTTATTTGTTTTTTTTGCTTTTTACAAAAATCATAGTGCCTGGCATAGTTGTTGATATTTAAAATTAGTTTCATGGTGAACAGTGAGATTCTTTTTCTTTGCTTGTTTTTTTACTTTATTTATTCATTCATTTTTTATTTTGTCCGCTCCTTTTTTGTTATAACTTCATTAAATTTTAAAATAAAGTTGTTTTCGACAATTGTTTGATGAAACTTAATTCTTAATTTTTTGGTAGATTGGAAATAAAATTGATGTATTATTTTTTTACTTCAAATGCAATTATTAGTGTTTGTTCATTTCTTTTTAATTTTCCCTTATTTCCTTTTTGGCTTTAGTCATTTTAGAAGTGCGTGCCGAAAATATTTCCTTTTGTCTTGATGATTTTTTTAACAGTTTTTGGAAATGAAGTGGAATGTCTTGTTTCCCCTTTTTTTGAATTTATAAGTTTTTTTTTTTACTCCTTTTTTATTCATTGTTTTGATGTTGGTGATTCCCCCCCCCGCTTTAAATAAACAGATTCAAGGTGCTGCTTAAAATCACTGTGTCTCTACTCGATTTGCAAAGGTAACATCGCATTAAACCCCTTTTTATTTTTTTTTCATTCTTATACATACCTGCTTGCAGCCTCATCTTTCCAATGGTGGTAGCATTAGAGAGTATGGGTCAACGCTAGGCTGTTTCTCCATGCCGTCTCCCCTCGTAGATCTCAGTTGTTTGGCTGAATTTTCACCCACATCTGTGAGAGTGGTATTGGTGTGAGCAATTTACATGTATTTTTGATTGCAGTTGCAATCGGCACTTCTGTCATATTTCAACTGCCTGCCAGATACGACCGAAACCTACTTAGCTGTGGAGACGTTGAGCAGAAGCCCAGGACCACTCCCGCTCTCGATAATGATAACTAGACAGGCTAAACAATTACAATTCTCTTCAACCACTGACTGGTCCTCTTCTAAACCAGCACATTTTCCAGTTACTGAATTTCAGGAAAGAAGGTGTGTTCGTGGAAAACTACGTAATTTGGTTAAAGGTTTTTGCAACCTAACTTGATACCTGTAGGAGATACTGGTCTAGAAGACTGTGGCACCCAATCGAATCATTCTTGCACAAACGGCAAAGCTTGTACAAAGCGCATCGCAACCTGAACTGGGATGTGGGCATGAAGAGGAGGTATATGGGATTGACCTTCCATCAATTGGCCCACGACCGAAACCCCACGCTCAGCCCTTTAACACTACAACTACCTAAAAAAAAACTCTACCTCGCTATACGGTCCGAGGATTACGATTTGAGAGCTGAAATGAAAAACTGCTAATGAAATCGAAGAACCTTAAACAACGGCTTCACAGGCCTACAACATCCACGGACGGGGGACCGCCGGTCCCAGAAAATTTTTCACAGCCGCAGAAAAAATTAAGCCTAAAAAATCATCGGGAGAAAATATTGGAATAAAAATAAGCTTCCAAACTAAAGATCATAGTTCAAATGAACGTTGCCAGGTTGTGCACACTGGAGTTCCCAAAATGAATTCAGTTTGTGATCACCGTCAGTACCGGAAGCGGGTTTTGTCCTTAAACCCCAGAGTACCAGGCTCATTTGCGTAAATGTCGGCAAGTCTGATCAAATTGGTGAAGTTGTGGTTTAAGAAAACCATCGGGAAAAACAATCAGTCCTTCAGTATAATTATATTGACATTGTTTCCTTTTCGTTGACATCAGTCAAACTTCACAAATAACGTGATAATCAAATCACCCCCAGATCAGCCCGCCCCGCTATCCCAATGATTTAAACATTTTGCGAACTGCCGAAGTTCGGCAGCATGGTCTGAACATAGGTTGGTTGCCTTTTTTCATTCAAAAGTAGAACCGAAACTGGCAGGTAGATCATTCCCTCCTCGCGATCATTTCAACAGGTGTAATAAACAGACCATTTAATCATACATAAGCGACAATGCCAACATATATTACGCTCTTAATATTACTACTTCAAATAAGTTTCTTTTGGCCGGTTCATCGGGAGCCAGTAGCTCAATTATTTTCATCATTAACACTTGCAGTGAGTTTCCATGCTTCAGAATTCATTCAAAGTTTTCGCTTCCCTTCAAATGATAAATTCCAACATCCAATTTGTGTTTAAATATAAAACATACATATTGAAGCATTTATTTATCCAAATTCTTAACTAAAATCAGTTTTATGTGGCATAGGTTTATTTTTTTTTAAAACGTAAAAAAATCCATGGAAAATATAACCTCCATTGGTGAAATGTAGCACTCAAAGAGGTAATCCTTGTAATCACTTAATGTGGAGCTGTGGATCTTCTCAGAAACTGTACCCATGGTAACTAACAAAAGCATAAAACCCACTACCTGATGTTCACTCCTCCCAGTGTGGCTCACCCTTGGACTATCCCACTGCTGATGATAGGTTGTTTTTTAAAAGCAATCTGGTGGCTAGAACTTTGGTGGGGAGGGGGAGGGGGGTTGTAATTTTGATAGTGTTTATTTTTATTTAGGGGAGAGGGAGGGGTAGCGGGAGAAACAAGGTAATTTTTGATTTATTAACAATATATTTCAGTGGACTAATGATTTTTTTCCTAAATAAAAAAAAACACAGAAAGACAAGTGTAGTTTTCTTTGCTCTTGTTTGACAATTTTTAATTTTAGAGAAAAATAATATTGTCAATTTTACAATAAAATCACTTTAAAATGTAATCAACTTTAATAGGACAATTAAATTGACTTAATGGCTTTACCTGTGTAACCCCTTTTTTGTAGTCTATGTTCCAACTGACATTTTTAACTCCAGCATTGATATAATGGCATCATTATATAAATAATTTCTATATTTTTGAATTATGCCTAAAATTTACACAAAAATGGTGAAAAAAACAGGCTCAGATTGCAGCAACCAGAGAGCATCAAAATACCCTGGACCCTGGCCGTAAGGACTTCGCGCTACTCGCTCGTTATGTGCGCTTCGCGCACATATTTTGACAGAAAATTTTGTCCATTACTATTAAAGGTCCCAGAAAGACCGAAAATTTTTGTAGGCCTGGGCCTTCACCAACAACCGTCAAATTGCAACACACCTACGGGAATCCTAGCAACAAAAATGAGTCAGCAAAGCATATCGGCAAGCAAAACTGAAACTTGAAGTAAAGTTTTGCTAAACTAAACACAAAACGCCAAAAGCTGTCTGATGAACACTGTACTCTAAAGTCCTATTGTGCTAAAAAAGAAGAAGATTGCCCGAGTACGCAGTCATCGTCGATTACTAAAGACATCCTTATATCCGAGATAACGAACTGACCAAAAATGTGATCTCAAGCAAGCGAATAAAAGAAGTTCTTGATTAAATGCTCACTTAAACTGAACTTTGACCAGGAAAACGTAAGAACATGTTATACTACGATTGCATACAGGTGCGAATGGCAAGAAGTGTTTATACCCCGGCCTACAAAAATTTTTCATTCATTTCTGGGACCCTTTAATAGTAATGACATAAATTTTCTGTCAAATCTGTGCGCGAAGCGCACATAACGAGCGAGTAGCGCGAAGTCCTTACGGCCATCCAATGGTAATTTTGGATTCCCTGGTGGCATCTTAGCCTGTTTTTTTTAACCATTTTTGTGTAAATTTTAAGGCCATAATTTCAAAATTAAAATTTTAGATAATGATGCCATTAATTCAATGCTGTAGTTACAATGTCCAGTTGGAAACATAGACTACAAAAAGGGTACACATGTAAATCATTCAGTCATTTAATTGTCCTATTAAGTTGATACATTTTAACGTGTAATTTTATTGTAAAATGACAATATTATTTTTTCTTTAATTAAAAATTGTCAAACAAGAGCAAGAAAACTACACTTGTCTTTCTGCTGTTTTTTTTTTTTTATTTAGAAAAAAAATCATTAGTCCAATGAATATATGTTAATAAATCAAAAATCGTAACTTTGTTTTCTCCAGCTCCCCTCCCCTCCCATAAATAAAATAACCCTATCAAAATTTACAAACCCCCCTCCCCCTCCCACCACCACATTCTAGCCACCCAGATGCTTTTTAAAAACACCCTATCATCAGCGTGGGAAGTCCAAGGGGTGAGCCACACTGGGATGTGAACCTCAGGTCAAGTGGGTAATTATGCCTTTTTTATTTACCATGGTACAGTTTTCGGAGAAGCTACACATTATTGATTACAAGGATTTAACTCTTTGAGTGTAAATTTCACCATGGAGTACGATTTCATGGATTTTTTTAAGTTTTAAAAAAAATAACTAGCACTAGCAACATGATTAAGTTAAGAATTGGATAAATAAATGCTCAATAATGTAGTTTTATATTTTAAAACAAAGGGGATGTTTGGAAAATTCATCATTTTGAAGGGAAAACCTTTGAGATGAATTTCTGAAGCTGAAAAACTCACTTCAAGGGTTAATGATGAAAATAATATGAGCTACGGCTCCCGGCTGAACCGGCCAAGAAAGAAAGAAAATTTATTTGACAAGGGTAATATTGAATAGGCTTAAGATATGTTGGCATTGTCGATTAATGATCATGTTTCTGCTTTATACACCTGTTGAAATGTCGCGAGGAGGATAATGACCTGTAACATGCAGTATGTTTACTTTTTGAAATGAAAAAAGGCCAACATTGTTCAGACCATGCTGCCGAAAAGTCGGCAGTTCGCAAAATGTTTAAATCATTGGGATAGCGGGAGAGCGGGCGACGGGGGGTTGATTTCACTTTATTTGTGAAGTTTCTGTGGCAACGAAAAGGACAAAACAAATTGTAATAATTATACATGAAGACTGATGTTTTTCCCGATGTTTTTCTTAACCCACAACTTCACCAATTTGATCAGAAGTGATCGACATTTACGCAAATGAGCCTGGTACTATTGGGGTTTTTTGAGGAACAAAACCGCTTAACAGCGTACTGCGGTTAGATCACAAAAAACCTAATCATTTTTCTGGGAACTCCAATGTGCACAAGGCAACGTTCATTTGAACTATAATCTTTAGTTTGGAAGCTTAGTTTTATTCCAATTATTTTCTCCCGATGATTTTTTAGGCTGAAATTTTTTCTGCGGAGGGGGAAAAATGGGAGGGGAAAGGACCCTGGGGCCCACGCGGCCCGCGTCGGTCCAGTTGGATTTTTTGTAGGCATGGTTATAACCCAGAGCTACGTGCATGTGTGTATGAAATTGTTGACTTAATATAAGTTTTGAGAACATTGCACCAGTTATGCGCCCTGTTCTCGCCATGATTGGCAAAAACGCAAGTGATGCCATGCCCCTCCACTGTTTCCATTTTAATGGAGGACGTTTGCTGATATCTCAGAGACGCTTGAATGACTTAAACAGGAAAAACTCTAACTCCGGGTAAAGATGAAACCCCAAAAACTGGGGAGGTGTTTCATGACAAATACACATAATGGAATACAAGCAGAACTCATATTTTGGGCTGAAAAGAATGGTGTCTAAGTCATCTGGATGATACGTTATCGACCTTAAAGGATTGTTCTTAGATGATATTTCCATATTTGTGATGGTGATAATGAACTTACACCTGGTGAAATGGTGATGGGATACACAGGAGAGGGTTTAAAATATTGTCACAATTACAAAACCATGGAGTGACGGCTGCAAACAGAGACAAAGTTTAAAACGACTTGTTGCAAACCAGTCGAGCGAGTGCCTTCCAAAATTTATAGCAGGCTGGACCAAGTTTTTTTACAGGCGCCAAAGAAAAATTAAACAATGAATAATGTTTTTTTTGTGGCCTACATATGCTTATTCTATGGCTGAGACTATTGCTGAATCATCAAACAAGTTGAAGAAATCCTCTAGAGGTCAAAAGTTGGTGCACCCAACAAGTTCTGGTGTAAATGTGTTCAGTACAGACAGTGGTACAGTGCCCTTTGTTAGCGACAACCTTCAAGGCACTCGCAATGGTGCTGATGAGAAAGCGGTGTTTATAGCAATGGACGACTACAAAAAGAATGCATGCATTAAAAAAAGATACCTACAAAATTTCAGAGGCAACCGATTTAATGTAATTTTTCTTATTGGGGGTGTGTTTTTCACTTGCGCAAACACATTTGGGATTTTTTTTTGTGTACATAATACCATTGAGAAGAGCAATGGTCTCCTAAGATCAGTGCATGCTGACTACAGCAAATAACTTTCATACTGGTTGCAAGGTACTTGTTTTGATCAACAAATTATTAACTTGCTACCTTCTCTGGCGAATGATTAGCGCACAAGGCACCTTGTTAAATGTGTGAGTTTACACACAGTGGACACAATACTTAGGGGAATGTTTGCAGTCAGATGAAAGACTTTTGGAACTTAGACTGGGGAAGTCTTCTTGTTTTGCGAATGATAAAATATCGAAAGATAGGTTTCTTGACTCGCTTGTTACAGCCCATGGGAGCATGATGATATCACCGTAAGCATGATGCGACACACACTTGGATCATACTAAACAAGTGATTGGACGTGTAATGAACCACTATTTGCCAGGTGGCGAATTTTTAGAAGTTCAAGACAATGAGACTTTGTCAAGAAACAACCTCCGTACCCAAGCACAATAAACTTCCAGAAAAGTGTTGGGTATTTTAGATTTCTGAATAAAAAAACGACCAAATGCTTACTGCAGTGGCTACGGCACAATTTATGTATTTTTTATCACACATCACATTCCTAAAAGCCTTAACGCCCTTACAAGTAAAAGATCTCATTTCAAATTTCTTCTCTTTTCTGGAAAAGAGCGAAAGATAGTTTGTTGAAAAAATGAGAACGAGAAAAACACAGACATGAAATACTGGTAAAAAAGCAAATGGAAAAAAGGGCAAAAACGTAGAAACTGCTAGATAAACATACTTAAGACGCAAAGAAGACTCACAACAAATAATTGGGGGGTTTAATGCTGGTTTGTGGCAGACCAGAGAAAAGTTAATGAAGTTATGCAATCTATAGAAGATGGTAAAAGTGGTGACAAAGAACGACACCTTGCCCACTCAAAATCCAATCAAATTCAGGAGACAAATCCTGCAGCAGGCATGTTGATGGGGACAAGAGCGTTTTTTTTCACCGAGAATCGGTAAAACCAAAACCATGTATGGTTTATGCGAGAACACCTGTTCCGGTTCAATTGATGCAGCCTGTTCTTGAGAGAAGGACAGTCTGTTTACAGAACTCTGGGGGTAAGAAAAGTGTTCAATTCCATTACTAGTTGGAAAGAATGTAATTCATTGGATGGATGTTGATGGTGAAGGACAGCATTATTATGAAAGTAATTAGCCAAGTCCCGGGATTTCCGGATTGGTTTAACACAATTGTTTTTCACTGGATGATGATGCAGTATTATTCATACAACTGGTTGAATGACTTATAGAGAACACAACCTAAACTTGTACCAGGGAATTGATACTTTTCAAATCTCACAGTAAAGAATGACCATCACATCAACATTTATAACTGTACATTAACATTGCAATAATTTTTTTCAAAGACAGCTG
The DNA here is from genome assembly GCA_023653785.1 of Ophioderma brevispina. Taxonomy (NCBI): domain Eukaryota; kingdom Metazoa; phylum Echinodermata; class Ophiuroidea; order Amphilepidida; family Ophiodermatidae; genus Ophioderma; species Ophioderma brevispina. The sequence goes on along the minus strand of JAMKCH010037231.1, from coordinate 3,457 downwards.
AACCAAATAACTCATGCAACAGAATAAAGTGTGTGTACTCTATTGATTTATTAATGGCAAATACAGTGAGCCATCAGGAGGAAAATATGAATAAAAATGTCATAACATACAGGTAAGCACTCACTTTTTATATACATTATTTTATTTTGTACAGGCACAAATTTTCAGTAGTGTCTAACGTGATGACCTGGTGAGCTCCTTTCTCTGTGTCCACAGTTTTAGGCTTTTCCTGAAAAGTCAAACATGTGTTTTTGTTATTTTCATGCTAATTAATATTCCTTATTCAATGTAACAATTCCATAATTTTACCCTTTGCTTTAAAATGTAATTTTATTGTTTTGTAATTTGAATATTGTTTTCTTTAGAGGTTATGAAAAAAAAAGGCAAATTGTGTTGGCTGGTAAAACAAACACCGATTTACTAACTCGCACTTGTGTTAATTAATCAGTTGCATACAGAATTTATCTTTTTACACCACCATTTTCAAGATATGTGCTGTTTTATTTTGTTTACCACTGCTTTGGTTACTATGCAGAATGTGCCCAATATTGGAGTAAACAGTAGTAAACAAATGATTAACGTAACTTCTAACTAAAGATTATATTAACTGCAGATTGAGATCTTAACGTGCCTTTATTAGGGTGCTTAACATGAAATTTGTAGTTTCCTGTAAGTGGCCTTTTTGTTTTTTGGGAAACTGTATTTTTTAATACTGTCGAGTTTGTTTCCATAGCCACCAGTCTGAGTCTCACTTAATTTTGGCATGATTATTATTGGCTTGCAACTTCACTGTTTTTTATCAACCACATACCGAATTTCAACTTTGTACCACCAACGGTTTAAAAGATTCGGCCGTTTTATTTGTTTAACTGTATAAATGTGCCCAATATTGTAGTAAACACTAGTAAACAACCAATACAAGCTGTAGCTCCTAAACTAAACATCCTGTTGATGTGCAAATTAGGACTAAAATTCTTTATTAGATGTTTAACATGATAATTTAGTTTCGGTTAATAACGCTTGTTTTTTCTGTAGATATTACTTTTTTACTAAATACCTTTTTTGTTCCTCCATTGGACCAGCCCCGTATTTTTTGTTTTGTTGTCATGATTATTATTGCAATTGAAGCCTTTTTTACTTGCTAATTAACCACACCCTGAAATTTAACTGTACCCAACCACGGTTTAAAAATACAGCGTTTTATTTTGTTTACTCAACACTTTGTTTTACTGTATAAATGTGCCCAATATTGTATAAACAACTAGTAAACAAACAAATACATCTGTAGCTCCTAAACTAAACATCCTATGATGTGCAATTAGGACTAAAAATCCTTACTAGCTGTTTAACATGATCATTTGAGTTTCGGTTATAACGTCTTTGTTTTCTGTAGAATATTAACTTTTTACTGTTTTTAATTACATACCTTTTGTTTCATGGTAACCATCCCCGTAATTTATTTGTTTGTTTGTCATATTATTAGTGCAATTGGAATCCTTGTTACCTTAATTAACCACACCCTGAAATTTAACTGTGTATCACCACGGTTTAAAAGATACAGCTGTTTGAATTTGTTTACTACTTTGTTTACTTGTAAAATGGTGTGGCCAGCATTTGGTTGTATACAACTAGTAAACAACTAAATACGCTATACTATTAACTAAACATGATACAAACCCCAAATTCGAAAGAGGTTCTTTATTATATGGTTAACATGTTAACACTATTTTTATGTTAGTATCACATTTTTTTTCAGATTAATACAAATATAAAGTACTAGTTATTTACCCTTTTGTTTCCATGGTAACCGCAAAATAACGAAAAGTCACGCGAGACTCATTTCGATACGAAATTATTTGTACAACCCCCTTTCGATAGAACAAAATTAAGATCATAGCCATTAAAATTAGGAGATAGATTTTTTAATTTGTTTACCATTTGTTTTTTCATATTTACTAGTGCATAACAAGGCAAAAAGGACCCATGAAATACCAAGCTGGCCATAGGTAGTTTTTTTTAATTGAAAGCGCAACATATAAATACTAAAATATCATATCTCCACTTTCCATTGAAGAAAGGATTTTTTGATGGAAGGTGGGTCATCATTTTATCAGAAAAACAGAGCTGCATCCACTGCATAGAAAGAATAATTATAGCAATTCCAATTTTTGGATTCTGTCCCCGACCTTCTAAGCACTTCCATCAACCTACCTGCATAGCTGCTTTTTCAAACTTAATTTTCAGAATTCTACCATATAATAAATTTTTTTGAGTTAAGGCCTACCTCAAAGTTAAGAAATTCTTTAAAATTGCTCTTACCAAGTTTCCAATAGTGTACATTGACGAATGGATTTTATATACCATTTTATACATTGCAGTCCAGTGGGTATCCGACTGAGTCCGGCCGCCGGCAAATAATTGCGTGCGGTGGATCGATCATGTCTAAAAGCTTATAATTTGACAAACATATGATTATTACAAATAATCTATGTAGGAAAAATATAAACTTCTGTTTTACATTTACAAAATGTCATATTTGGCTGAAATATTTAAAATAAATGTGTGATTATACCAACGACAGGACGGACCAAGAGGCTGTAGCTGCACTAGCAGCAGCAGATCACGCTCATGTCAACTCAAAATAAATTTCCTCTTATGCCCCCAAAACAGTCGTATTTATTTTTAACTTTGGTAATTTTTACAGATAAAGTGTAATACATATAAATCATACAGTTTTTATATTCTTTTGCTGAAATTTTTGTTTAATACATACTCCAATTTTGAAAGTTTTTTGAGTTCCCATCGCCAATAGGCAAGTACACTTTGTTTACAGTTACATCCGGGAATCCAGCTTTTGTTTGCCACTTTTTTTTTTCGATCCCATCAGCTTTGCGGTAGAGCCGCCCTCTGTTGAATTTTGCTATCTACAGATAAACCTTATCGGGAAAGTTTTAAATTGCCAGTGGTCAATGATAAATATAACAAAACAAAAAAACTGAAAGAATTGAGTATTCAGCCACAAGCCTACATTGCTCAAAATTTTCTCCCCATATCACTAGAATCGACAATTCTAAAAGAGGGCGACTTTTGAATGGGGGTAAGATTAAAATGGGGCTGGTATTTTTCTGGGGTTTATACTAAAATAAAATGAAAAAAAATCGCGAAAAAAAATGAGCGCAATACTTGTGTGTCTTTCCACCTACGCGTTCTCTTCCTTCTATCCTACGCTTCCCGTCCACGCTCTGATTATATCCGTTATCTTTACCTTACTCATCATTGATATTCGTATATTACACTTATTCTATTACACTTAACTACTACATTTATTCCTATGCCTGGTTCCCCTTCCCGCGCCTCGAACCTGGACCGTATCATCTAGAGTCTTCATTCTATCCCATTACTCATTGACCACCGTGTAATTGGTGTGGGGAAGAAGGTTGTGGTTGGAAATATAACT
>JAMKCH010037230.1:0-13895 GCA_023653785.1 Ophioderma brevispina | reverse complement strand
CTTTTAACACGAATGTCCTCTATTTTAAAGTGCTAAAATGGACTTGATTGCATGACAATTCTTGGCCGTTTAATTCCTGTTAAAATATACTTTTCGGCCTGAAGCCTATGAACGTTTTGAGGTTATGTGTGGGCCAGTTTGTATAACTTTTATACTTACGAATCACTTATCTTTAATTTAGACTAATACGTATGAAGTTGTGTGGTTTTAATAGAATTTAACATTCTTGTGTACGTTCTTAGTCTGTTCTTCGTTCTTTACTCAATGTGCACCATTCCCCATTTCTCTCTGTATAGCACCAGTCTGTAATCCTAACAGTGTCAAAATGGTGGTACGTGTAATAACGGGGTCTGCATATGTCCAAGCGGTTTCTCTGGCGCCCAATGTGAAATTAGTAAGTAACACCAGGTGTTTGTAATATATCATACCCTTCGCATCTATTCCTATCTTGTGCTTCCAAATATGATGGAAGAGCAAGGGAAAGGGGGATATATTTTTTATAGCATTGTTATGCCGCAACACATTACATGTATGTACGGGTTAATTCAAGGGTCTTCATGGGCAGAGCTTAAACGTTATGTGTAAAGGACACTGGTTCAGTCCCTTTAGAAAACGATCTTTGGTAGAATTTAGTCACGAGGTTAGAAAAACCGGGGGCCCTGCTTATGAATGTGGTATTATGCAGTAAGAGCGCCTTGCCCAGTGCGTTCAGGAATGTGACCGATATCGATCCAGTGGACTTTGAACTTATGCGGTCACATTACTTGGAAATACAGCTGGGCATGGGCGCTTCACACCATGCACATGCATGACCGCATCTGCATAAGCATTGCTCGGTGTTTTAAAACATCGTTAAATGTCCCAGGCTTAAGATTGATTCCTATTTTTTAGTGTAGTAATTGTTTTGGTAATAAGAAAAAAAGACAACTTTGAAATACTCTGTATATTTTAGTACAAGATTCTTATTGATGTTCCTTATATTAGGAAACTTTAATTATTGATGCTAAATGAAATTATTAAGAATAAAAGACTGTTTGGTAAGGTTAAAAATGTTATGTATATTTTGATATCTATTGTGCCTGATACAGACGAGTAAAGCTTTGAATATTAGTATATCACGATTTTCAGAGGAACACTACTTCTATGCCTTCAAGCAGATCCGTGACCCGATCCATGCCAAAAGACGAAGGCCAATGTTTCAGGATGGTCACAGGTGGCATCACTTGCTTATGTACCAACGGGTTCACTGGATCACTTGTGAATACGTACGTTGTAAACCAGTATTAGACTTTTTCCTAAAGCAATAAGTGGAATCATTTTTGAAGAGTGCCACCATTTTCAAAATTTTGATTGTGGTACAGTTACGTTGGGGATTGTCTAGGAAAACTATACCTGCGAACGAGGAATGCCTTAAAAATGCGTACTTATCATAAGAATTTTTTGTATTAAGAATTTGGATCCCAGATTGGACTTACCGGCAGAGCTGGAAATGCTACGTTTATGTCCGTCCTGAAGAATGAATAGTCACCGCGAGAAAATAAACCTCTAACTTGATTTGCCTGAACCAAGAAAACAACTAATGAATGATCGTTAGACACGTACATGGCGCTATTCCGGCATTTCACCTTGCCGTTTTCCAACAGCCGTTAATTATTATCGGATACCGATAATAATTATTCTAATACAAAATTCATCGTTTGTGCGACACCGACATTTCGAGCTTTAAAACCATGCACATTATGGTTACTAGCCAGTTACCAATGCAACCGTGTAAAATCTCAATTTTTTTGAAAATTGGGCGCTCTTCAAAAAAATTGTTTAAAGGGCTTAAGATTGTTTGAGAATGAGTACAACAAACCGTGGTTTAAAAAAGAACAACGATTAAATTTCGAGTAAGAGAGCTTATGCTTATATTATATAGAAGTAGGTAATTTTTTGAAAATTTAAAATTCGGAAATAAAAAGCTAGGGATTTGAGCATGATGTAGGAAGACGATTAAATAGTCATTATCAAGGAATTTCCCGACAATATTGTTGGTTAAAACAATGAAGTAATCATCTAAGAGGATTATTTTTAATTTTCTTTCTCATCTTTTACACGCAGCGATAAAACACAAAACTTCTCTGCAATCATACGGCAAATGCAGCTTTAGGGTTGTTGTTATTTAAACGGTAGGATACGCACAGGATCCGGTATTTAACCCTTACATACAGAAGGTTTTTAATCGTGTAACTATTTGTAAATCCGATTAGGCTTACTTCTCAATAGAGGGCAATTACTTCCTTCACGTGTGTGTCCGCTAACAAAAGTGCCCGTCTCTGTTGTAAATCGTCATATGCGAGCATGTACGTGTACTTGAATGAGGACTCTGGTTCAGGTCGATCGACAAAAAATTGCCGTCTCGCGTACCGTACACCTCACTGTGGCATCTAATCTCGCTATTGTGTTACCTACATTGTAGTGCTATTTTAAAAACATACTTTTCTATAGCAATGTGCATGTTGTTCTTTTGGCTTTTTGAAGCGTGGCCGTACATTTGCGTGCATGTTAAAACATAACCCTTATAGCATGTCATGTTGTGTCTTTGGCATGTTTGGAAGTCTTAGAGAGTTCATTAATTATCTTATTTAGGGTTTCCCACTTACAGTACCTGCAAGGGTATAGATGAATGTTACAAAACATCCTATCCTATTTTTCTTTAAACCTGTTACGCGAGGCCAGTTTTAAGAAATTATAAAGTGAATAGCATATATAAATAACTGAAATGTGTCCAATTTAGCAAGTCGTCCTTTTGCACTCCATCAGACATGAAAGGAGCGACACGCAATTGAATGCTTGCATTAAAGAAGACCTCCTCCTGCCTTTACTTTTTTATATTTGAGTAATTATGTATTTCTGTAAATATTATATTCTAAAACTGTTAAACGGCTTAAATACCGCCCAACGCCTGATCATGTCGATCCCAACCCTTGTCAAAATGGATGACATGCAGTGGAAGGAATATGTAATGCATCGGCGGTTCACTGGGATAGATGCGAAATATGTGAGTTCTTTAACATATCCTAAGAACAATCAAGGGGAGCGAAATATTTAGCGCTAACAAGATTTTTGAAGTAAAATTGATAAATTTGTAATACCACTCGCCCTTGAGGCTCGTGTCACCTTTCATCTTCAAAACTGCACGGGCGTGCGTTGGGGTCGTATACTCTCTATAACATTATAACCAAATTCACTTTCCCATGTGATCTCAACCAGTGGTCCGAAAATGGCGACACTGGTGGGGGAGGGATTTTTGCCCACGCGAGTTCCTGTGTTGCTTTACATATTATCTCTATAGATGGTGATGAACACGGTGATGAACACCTATCTACGTTACCTCATTAAAAGCAAATTCTAGAAACTTTTGGATTGAGCATGCGTTTTACATTATACGCTTCAATTTCAAAATACCCAAAAAAACAAAACGGAAGTAAATCAACGGGTGCCTTTAATGTGATTTTTACACAAACCCAATGGATTTGTCCCTTTGTAAGACTATAGAAGCTTTTTTTACATTTTAAGGAGCAGTTTAATATCACAATCACACGAAAGGAGCGATGCCCTCCTATGTTTGCTCTGGCGAATCTGTGAGAATTGTTTTGGCGAATCAAGTGAAACAGACTATTCAACACACCAATTACGCGAAAGCAACCTATTATGATAAACTTCTATATTTTAGTCAATGTGTGATGACTTTCTGTCCATACTGACACTTTTTCTCCCCTAACAATAATTTACTCCATTGGATTGGAGATTTACTTTTTATCCGTAACTGTTTTTCTTCCTTTTGTCACCTCAAAAGAACATACCTTATGAGAATTCTACAGATTTATCGTTCAATTTCTACTACTCCCTGCAAATCTTTAAAATAATTATGTTTACGCTTTCGCGAAGTGGCTTATGTACTAATCTTCGATTACAGCTGTCTAAAAAAAATGGTACAATCAGAAAAAAAATGGTCAAATATTAATAATTATACAAAATAACATAAACAAATATAATATTAAAATAACAAAGATCGGGCTTTCCAATGGTGTTGTGTTTCATCTTATTTGCTTTTGTCAATTTAGTGCGATATACCAAAATCGATTTTGTGCCACTTATGCATGGGCAGAGTTGCTCGCCCAGTTATGCCACGCTGTTTGGAAGTCACAAAAGATTGCAACTGACACGAGACACAAAACACCTATTAAAGGTAACCAAAGAAGCTATTTTTATCGACACACGTTTAATTCAACATAATCATTCATGAAATATCTTCCTTTTCATAAATACTAATGTCAAAAAATATTCATTGCCGGCATGAATTGGAACTTTGAATTTATTACAAAATTGGTAGCTGTTAAAATCATGCCAAAGGAATATAAGTGCAACCAAAATAAACACTCCAAATCCAAATAAATGGTTTAAAAATATTCCCCTATCTTTGTGCCTTTACTAATTGTTGCAGTCCACCAAAAATTTTTTTGAATTTGGAGCAAAGTACCAAAGTGTTGGTAGGAATTTGCAAGCTGTTGCATTTCATGATACTTCAAGCCATAACAACTCTCTCCTCCGGTGTGCTGTACGCCAGCTGTTCGCTCATGGTTCTCTTCTTCTAAGTTCTAACAACCAACAGTATGTCGACTGTTATTCCTTTATCTTAAATCCAGAACTTACTGGACATAACTTCCACGCATGTACGTACTGTTTCGTACGTTTAGAGTTTTCTTTATGAAGTTATCTCTTTTAAAGATTTTCAATATTCCGTTCCAGTGTGAATAACTTATGGGGTTTAACAAATTCGTTCACAGTTTTCACTCACAAGAAAGTGGCACAAACTCGTTTTTGTTTCCGCGTTAAACGGAGTTATCTCTGGATGAAACATGCAAAGAGATGAAATCAAAAAATCCTGGAAAGCCTGGTATTTTCTCTTTAAAGTCCGACTCAGAGATGTCTACATATATAATTTTTTGTGCAGTATTTAAATAATCAACTAGAACTTACGATACTCACCTAAAATACTCATTTCCAAAGTTAAGATGAATCGGATTTTTCGTTTTCATTGCATTACACATTTATATACCGTATAAAGTGCCATAGGATACCGTGTATAACAAAATTTTCCGGATCCGGAATTTTTAAACAAATTTGCGATTTTCTATATGAACGGCTCGATTTGAGCTTAATTAATTTCACACAGTGACTATTATATGGACCAGCATTATATATATGCAAAAACCACAATTTGTTTGGGGAAAATTGAGGCGCCTCCCCAGGAAATCTCTGGTCCGCCTTTTAAATGGATGTACAAAACGACTTACCTTTGTCGAGATCTATTATTGAAAAAACTCGTTTTTCGATTGTCCAGTTTTTTTTAGACAGCGGTAGTGCCCTTAATGTACTAATCTCGAAATAATTCATGAAAGACAAACTACATTATCTTTCAAAGCTCGTCTGCTATCAAAAAAGCTAAAATCTCGTAAATTAGTTTTTTTTCAAAACAGCGCCGGATCCTTGCTTTGTCTAATCCTTGCCAAAATGGATGTGCATGCTTATCAGACGGAAACGCCAATCATTTTTTTGTTAAATGCAATTAAATGATTACACCGGTAATTTCTGCGAAATACGTAAAGTGCAACTTTATTGCTTCTGGGTATTTTTCCTTCTATAAGACCGTATTTCAATAGCCACCAATGTTGGTGGACCAGATAGACGCATTCCAGTACTCTACAATACATTCCCTGTCAATGATCCCTGGATGCAATCGCTAACATGGATCGATTGACAGCTTTAATGTATTGTATCATCTTGTCCACCAACATTTCTGGTGGCTGACGTCATAATTGAAATACGGTCCTATTGCAAAAATAGCAGTGGCGTAAAACAGGCGGGGGGGCAGGTTGCCCCCCACCCCTGACGACTTTGGCCGGAACCAATTTGCAAAATCATAGCTAAATCACCGTATTAGCCTCTCTGACCGGAAAAATTGGCCTTTTGACCCCCCTAAATTAGGGAAAATTCCCAAAACTGGGAAATTTGGCCCCCTCAGAGCGGAAGGCCCGTTACGCCACTGAAACATAGTCTAAGAGTCTGGGTGTCTGCTTATGAAAATCTTTTATGCTATCCATTAAGAAGTCGATTTTCATGAATTACATAAGTAGTCACTTTTGGGTATACTCAATCAATATTTGTAGAAAAGCTCCAGGATTTTAACACTGAAACATGTTTTCTTTTTAATACCAGTTGCTATCTGCAGCAACCTAATTAAGTGGTGCAAACAGTCAATGAAGTTTCATCAAACCTGACTGACTGAAAATCGAGTTGCGACAATTATTCATGAAAAGCGGTCAAAGATATTATGACGTCCATACTTGATCTGTCTTACTTGAACAAACTTTTCAATCATTTCATGACGCGGATAAAATTAGCAGAAAATTTGTTCTTACAATTCATGATATTATATGCCCAAAATGTTATGTTTAATACAAAATCTCCGAACTGTTTTTTTCAAATCTATCAAAGCTGAGCAGGTATTAATGGCTTGGGGTGACTTCAAAACTCCACCGCCGGCTGACTGGTGGTTGAACCGCGTTTCAATTGCTTAAACAATAGAAACCGGTTCCCACCAGATAGATCCGGACGGATTACAGGCAACAGGTGGCTCAGATTTAAGTGCCCCTAATACTCTCTTTCAAAGGACCATACTGATATTAAAAAGGGAATTTCGTGATTCGGTCTTTTAAGTGTATTATAAATTCGCAATTTTGTTTTTCTGTTTGTAAACGGAAAGAAATTACATACAGCACAATGCATATTGTGTCCCTGCGATACAAGCATTGCTCATAATACAAACCGCAACATTGGAATCAACAGAAAACCATGAACCATTATGAAAACAGAAGGTGCTAGAATTAGAAAATGTATCTAAAATTACTGAGGGCAATCGTGCCCGGATGTTTACTTTAGGTTTGGTAAAAAGCCCACAAGCATTACCTGAAAGCCGCTGGTTGACGTTGTGACTGCACTGATACCTAATTGGGAATATCTGAAACTGATGTGAAACCCCATTCGCTAATGTAGTACACGTTGAAAAAGGCGTAACGCTAAACTTTCGGTAGGAGCAACTGATCACATTTATCACAACACAATCTATGGTATATCAATCATTCGGAACAGGTGCTTGAGCCAAGGCTTGAACTAGTAACCAGTGGCCACGAATGCACTACATTATCGAATACCAGAATCCAGAACTTGGTATTGCACGTACACCAACCTCACACTACTGCAACCTACCAGAGCTTCCAGTTCCATTGGAGATGGCGTTCTGCCTAGACACGGCACCACAAAATACTGCGTCGAAAATTGCACTCGTGACCTTTCTGTTCCAAACATTCAGCATAGAAAATGTATGAAACCTGAACATAATTATGCGTGTACAACTTGTAGACATGACTCATATACATTCATTCACTGTTCCGAAATAAGATGTTTCGTTGTTGTTCCACTTTAAGTCGCCCTATTATTCAAATATTTCATGACCGGATATTTTGGTTTTGATAGGCGCCCGAATGATTTGTGTAATCCCAACCCTTGCCATAATGGCAGGACTTGCAGTATCACTAACAAAAAGGGACAAGAGAGCTATATCTGTACATGCCCACAGGGATTCATTGGAACAAATTGCGAAATCTTGAGTGCTGCTTTTGATTGGGCTAGATTATATTTAACACCTTCTTGTCAACTAACGCAAAGCCAGTCAGGGAACCAACTATTATTTCTGATGTTCTCTTTTAAGATACCAGGCTGATAGACCATTAAAAGAGACGATATCAGTAGCTTCCCCACAATGCATTGCTTACCATTGGAAGTTTTTGTAGCAGGTTTTCAAGTGAAACGTTGAGATGACACACTCTTAAAATGCAAGTTTGTGATCAGTACTGTCCATTTAGCCATGTTTCATCACTAACAATTCAGATCAGTACCTGTACAAAACCTCTATTGGAAGCAATTCATTGTGGGAACCTGAAATTTCTCTTCCAGTTATATACCACATAATCCAAGGCTGTGTGTTGCACAATACTATTTGTTTTTTTACTGCCTTTGATAATGTTGTGATGATTCATCAGTATAGATACTATCTCTGCCATCATTATATGAGTTTCGTCCCGCGTAGCTCTGAACATGGTTATATACTAATGTTGATTTCACGTTGTAACCCAAGTTTTTTTCTTTCCCGTGCTACTTCTTACCTTTAATAGCAACTGACCCATGTCTTCCTAATCCATGTCCACAACAACGGGGATGTTCCTTCAAGACGGCAGTGAGGATATTAGCTGCGACTGCATCAATGGTTTCACAGGGGATACCTGTGGTAGTGCACGTAGTGTATTTGTTAGTCATGTTAGTCCATTAGTTGTCAGTTTAGTTAGTCATATAGGTAGCCAGCGGGTAGTAGCAGCAGAAAGATGACATTGATTTTCGGTTGGCATCAAAGCACTGAACTTAAATTGTGTCCATTCAGAAAATGTCATACTGGCGCACTGCTAATATAAATGTCATTTTTTGTTTTTCATAATCTCTTCTTTGCAGCGCCTCCTCAGGCTTGTACTCCTAATCCCTGTTTAAATTCTGGGGTGTGTCCTCCCGTAGATACCAATCAACGTGGCTTTACCTGCACCTGTACAGAGGGTTTCTCTGGTGATAACTTGCGAAACTCCCAAGGGTGTGTTTGTGCTAATGTGATCCATGTGGGATCATTTAATTGGGTTATTTTTTTTTAATACGCAAACACACAGTAGTTAAAATGGCTACATAAAGCTTTATATTTGTTTACCTCTCCTTAAAAGTTGCATCGCATTATCAGCATCAGCATCCCATTATGGTTGGGTAGCAGGCTAAAACCCATTTCATGGAATAACTCCCATGCTTATTTTGGCTGAATCCATTTTTAAGACATATTCATTAAGGTGCCACAAGATCTGTCAAATAAAATGTGCCCTAAAAATTGCAAATCTGATTTTTGCACTGGGTGTATGCTTTCTATCAAAACAATCTCCCCATCTGAAGGATAAGGCTGAGAACTGTTTCTTGGTACAAAAATTTAAAAAAAAAAATAAAATTCCTAATTTCCAAGGAGGCAAATCGGAAATTCCTCCTATGTTTTCTATTGAAATATAAACATCTACCAATCACCTTTATTTTCATTGTTAATTATTTTGTAGCCAATAAAAGGTAGGGAATCTATTGAGTGTTATCCATATGAAATCACTCCATATTCAATGAAAATATGGATGGCTTGAATCCTCGTTCACCTTTAATTGCATAACTTCTATCGTCAAGATCATTTGAAATTCCTATTTCCTTCATCTCAATAATAGTATTTGGTTCTTCTGAAATAAAAATCGTCCACAAATAATAGTCGATGACTATTACTTGGAGAAACCTATATTCGTGTCATGAAAAATAATAATCTTGATTTGCTAAAATTAAACAGCATCTAGCTGATGGCACAATTTATGAACGTGTTATGAACATGAGAAAACATACGTATCTATTCGGGTTTTTAACATCATCTCCTTCCTCTTTTCCTCGCTTTCCTTCTCTCCTTCATCCTTACCTTTTGTAAACTTTTTTTGAATATTCCTTATGAATTTTTGTACCCCTAATCCATGCACAATGCTGGATTTGTCAGTCCCAGTAGTAAGATCAACGGGGTTTTCCCTGTACTTACGGACCGGATTCGCTGGTATCATGTGCGAAATCATTGGAGGTTAGTCCGCAGTGTCTTTAAATAAGTGTCATTAATCCTTGGGAAATAAGGTCTAATAACCAAATTTAGCTCTAACCTGGTGTCCGTCTTTGTAGAACCTAAATGCATTGCATTAGAGTAGAAACAAGAAAACGTGGATGCACAGTGACATGGTGCCGGGTAGCCACTGCAAGCACTAAACTAACTCAGTCGCGCTATGGTTGACTTCTGCTTCTATCTTTCGTGAATGCATCTGAGGACCAATAAATATCAATAGGTTGTGTCTTAGGTCTTAAGACGTGCATGTGGGATTAGGAAAATGCTCTCTTACAGTTAGATAGAGGAATAGTCTGTCGTGATTGTACTTAGTAGTTAGTCACAATACAAAAGCATTCTGCGACACAGTACCGCAAATGCACTTATCTTTAGAAGAACCTACCAGAATCTGCCACTAGAATCTAATGATGTACAGGAATAATTTAGAACTTCCTTCAATGAAAATAAAAGGTTGTATTACGCTAAAAAAAAAAATCCATCCTGACCCAACAAGAAGTATTTCCATGAAAAAAAACCTTTAAAACTGATGCAGAATCAAAGGGAGAGTAATCACAAAGGATGCACTGGCGATCACGATTTACTCAAGACAGTAATAATATGGATAACATAATCGAACAGTTAAAAATTGAGTCTCCTCTTGACAGATCCGTGTAATCCAAAAACCATTGTCACAAACGGTGCGACTGCAATGATGGAATTTGTCTTACGCCTGATTTCCAGGGAAGTTCTGTGTGAAATGCGGTAAGTTTGTTCACGTTATCTTTATCCAAATCCCACCTATTATACTAAAATTTGTATGTTGTTGATTGAATTGAAGGCTTTATAATGCAATTGATCTGCACAGAAAATGTGTTTAATCCTGTAGCAAGTTGAAATGAAACTTCAGTGTATTGTTGCATGTCAATGAAATGATACACAAAAGGCAACACGAGAGGCGGACCCATTCATTTCGTTAACCTTCCTACTAAATCAGGCTATTTTTGTAACACGCTAAACCGGGCTGTGTTGCACCCCCTAGATTATCTACCAGCGATACCCAAATAAAAATAATAATTATGGGTTATAAAAAGAGCCATTCCTAAATGCGAACGGACGCTGTTGCCTATTATTATTACGCTGCCTTCAGGAAATCGTCACAACCATTTCCTTTACCTAGACCGGCCAGGCGGCCAAGCGCACAATCCGATCAGCAACTTCAATTGTAATATACCCATAGAATAAGTTTTTTCCAAACATTCCCTAGCACCCTTTTTCTTTGTTGTTCATATCACGTGCCCTTCCACAATTTGGTGTGAATGAAATCAGTTTTGGGTATAGGGAACATTTTAATCTTTGGCTAAAAAAAAATCACCAACAAACGATCAATTCGTAGCGGATCTTGGCCCCATAAGAAAGAAAATACAAAGTCAACTTCTTAAAAAATGACGTTTAGCTCAATAACATGAAAAACGGTCAGCAATTAACGGTTTATTACCCACTGTACACAGTTTAAGTATAGAGAGGATTTCACTCCCATACACCTCATGTAGTGGCTTACCTTACCGCGGGTGGGTAAGGGGTGGTGGGTCTATTTAATAACCTAAAATCATTTTGCGAGACACTTCGTGCATCTTTTGCCACACGTGAGGAAAAAATCGTGGGTGTTGCACCACCACGTTAGACGAAGGTTTAAAGGTCCAGGCAACTGAGATGATAAACCTCCTCCAAATCTTTTATGGGACATTCCATTCCAATAAACAGGGCCAGAAAAAACTACACTACCAGTGACATTATTAGTGAAAACTATTGAAATTTTCAGCAGTGTCATGAATAGATTCACATCAGTCAACCTGGAATTTCTCCGATTACTCTCTGAAAATCAATGATCCCAAATGATTGTCATCACCAACCAAATATTTAATTTTTTTCTGTCACTCCTTGTGACTTGACCACCAAACCACATCAATTCTATATGCATTTCATGGGACTTTCAAGGGGATGCCCTAGTTTAAGGAGATGAAGTTTTCATCTGCTAGATGGACTTACCCACAAAACTCCAGCTATTAAAATTGCGTGACGATATTTCAATACGTGTTGATGTAGACCTAAAAAACGTGTGATTTTGGTAAGCCCATAGAGTCTGTGTAAAATTAATATTGAGTCGACTAAACTGGGGCATATTTCGCTAATAACTTCCAAACTAAACATCCTTTGCCCTAAGATTCAAAGGGTAAATGAGAGACATAGTAGCTTTCTTCCGTCTCAAAATTTGGATCACGACGGTTAAAATTGGGGTCCCTGCGGGACGAGGGCTATTTAGCGATCGCCTGGTGGAACTTAACAGGTCGCCATGGATAGTGAAAACAAATGAAAAACAAGTGCATGTTTTTCTAATTTACAGCTGTTCACCCCCAGTGCTCCCTGTGAGTCGAATCCCGGCCAAAACGGGGAACCTGCGGGATGAGCAAGTTGTAAACTCTTTTTTTGCATCTGCACAGCGACCCACCTGGAAATTTAGTGAACTTACTGCAGTAACTTAACACAATATCCATGTATTGTGTAACTTAATGATTATTTCTTTTGGGATATATTGAATTCTATCAATTTATAATTAAATGGTAAGATTACTACATGTAAATGTATGTGAATTTAAACAGTAACGGAACATCAACACAAAATCCCTATCAACTTGACTGTCAATCTACTTGTACTTAAAGAGCCGTGTGATATCAGCAATTTCAGACAAGTGTGTGCGTTCATTCCAAATTAAAGAAATAATTGATAGGTTTCATATCTCATGCTAATCTTTGAAACAACAAAAACTAATAATAACAAAACAAATGCAAAATAAACCAAAAACATTTAAGGTTAGTTCATTCCTACTGATATACCACGCCGCTCTGAAACTTTTCAAATAAACCTTCCACAGAACGCTAAAAATTAATGATTGGGAAACTGGGAAATCAAAACGTTTTTAAACTAGTCGTCAAACGTTGGTTTTGTTTGTACATCTTTAACACGGATTTTTGTGTTGCTGATAGTATATTAAGGCCGATTCGCGTTACTTCCTAATCACTTTTTTGGCTCCGTCTAGGAAATCGCCTTTTTGGTACATTAAAAAAATTATTATAAATCATTTCCGGAGTTGTCACAATGGAAAAAAAATATTTACTAATAAAATTGTGACATATATTTGTTGGCTATATTGTTGGAATAATTAATAAAAACTCATTTTAAAACTAAATCTTGATTAAAGGGCAAGAGTCCACAAACGGCTAAGGCTTATCACAAAGCATTGTATCTTTACAATGCCAATTAGGCTTGTTTCAACGGACTTTATTCGACTTCATTGTGAATTCAATGCATCTGTGTATCGTAGAGAGTACAAATATGTGCATTCCGAGATTAGATGGAAATTCTATGAAAGTAATCTTTTAAGAGTTTCCGACATTTAACATTCCTTTTAACATTGGGGTTCAAAACCATTATGGAACATGTCTTGAAATATGGTTTAGCTACTGTATTTCTAGACAAAATTATTAATTCATTGATTTCTGAACTAGTAGGCAATTACACTCCTTTGATTTATGTAATTTCAAATTAAGTTCTGGTCCTTACTTTTATAATAACTTGTGACCCTAATCCCTGCCAAAACGGAGGTGTTTGTGATGTCCGGGTATGTACCTGTGTAGATTGATTTAACAGACCAATATGTAATAACGTAGTCCCCCTCTTAACGAATATTCATCATGACAAGAGACGTTGTTAGCCAAAATCATAACTTTCCTGACCTAATCAGATTTTTTCCAACTTAAAAAGGCAGTTTATATTACCATTGATCGGAAGAATTTGTATTCATATCTTTATTGTTCTAACCTCTCGCTCTCCAATTTGTTACCCCCCCATCTTCTCTATTCCCCTGCGTAGATAATGATCCTCCCTAAAGGTAAAATATTAGAAAGTAATATTGTTGGGAATCCCAAGCAATCGCGGATTTTGGAAAAGTCATAGGCCATCGTTTGAAGAATATAAAAATAGGCGATATGTCTCAATTATTTTTGTTCGCAATATTACTTTCACAATATTCTTT
>JAMKCH010037229.1:0-13866 GCA_023653785.1 Ophioderma brevispina | reverse complement strand
GGGAACTAAGAAGCTGTATACATTAATTGAGATAGCAAAGAAAATTTGATTAAAACCAGCAAACAATGTATTAAAAATGCATCTTCTGGGTCCCCTTCCTTGTCACTTTGTATCAGTGGGTGTAGTCACGGACATAATGCACCCATCAAAAAATGCCCCGGGCCCCTGGGTACCCGGGGATGGCCAGGACTTGTACACGAGGTGTGTTTTTGAAATGTTGAGAAACTCCCCGGCCATGTCCCGGCCAAGTCCCGGCCCTGCGGGGCAACATTTTTATGTCAAACCCCGGCCAAGTCCCGACCCCTGCTAGCCGGGCAAAAGCGTCAAACCCGATTGTGATATTCATTTTTGGTTATGCTGCTTTCAATCTCGTGTATTGTAGCTTTGTCATACTACATTTATACGTTTTTGTAGAAACTTGCGCTTCCGTTTGTCCCGACCCAAAATCACGGCTTTTCTGTGCTATGTTGTTTAATGTATAATAGTTTCCTAGTCAGTTGGCTCATCATATAAACATCAACATATGAATTAAAAAGCTGCATCTTTTCAGATTCCTTCATGCTGCTTCCCACTTCATAACATTTTTCTATAGATATTGTGCTAACAATATTGGCTATTATTATTTATATCAGGCTTCCGAGTGGTGCAAAGAAATCTTTGTATTGTACAAATTTGGCAAAAACCCCCAGATGCAATACAATATGTGATGCGATCTGGGAAAACCCGCCACATGGTGGGAAATTTATATTTTGAGTTTTTACTATCACTGCAGAGTTTGAAATATTAAGTTTCCATAACTGTTTACTTCTTTATTCTTTGATACACATGTCAAAAGTTATGCCTTATACAATCTGACAAAAAATAGAGTACAATATAACAGATTTTAAGCTATTTTCTTTATTTTTTCAAAACTGTCCTGTGCGACATGTGGTGGGTTTTCCCAGATCACATCACATATTCTTTTTAATATTGTATCGCATCGGGGCATTTTAGCGAGAATGCCATTATTGAAATGGTGTATCGTTCGCCAGTTGGAGTACAATTACGTAACGGCCAGGTTGATTGAGTCAGCTGATATTTAAAATGATAATAAATTTGAATGACTTTTTTCATAGATACAAGGATATAGCACTCGCTAGAAAAAAATTGTACCGAGTCTTCGACTCGTAAATTTTTTCTAGCTCAGCATAAATATTCTGTATCATTGACTATAGCCATTCAATATTTATAAATATTCTATTTGTGTACAAGGGAAATAAATACTGACCTGGAAATACTTGTTTATGAAAACTATAAAAACTGCATTGGAAAAAATGTTTTAACATTCCAATTGAGACTTTTTATGAGTTAAATAAAAATCAGCCCATAACTTTAAAAAAATTGAATTGACAACGATTTGACCTCTTTTCACTGGATAGGTTCCATAGGCTGTAAATAGATATTTGTGGCAAGATATGTTGCATGAAGAAACTCATCTTTTCAATCTGCTTAAAGTATCATTTTTATGTTAGCTAAGTGTGTGCGTATAAAGGGGTCATGGTCTGATTGCTAATAACCTCCTCCCCAGAACCTAGATTTTACAGGAAGTTATCAAAATTTTTGGTATCTGAATGACTACTATCTTATCATTCACCATGTTGTGGAAATCTTAGGGCCAAGGATGTTGTTTGAAAGGTTACGAAGCAAAAAAGGTACCCAATTTGGTCGACACATTGATTTTTACACAGACTCTATATTACAAAACCATGTCTTTAAAATCTCACATCAAAACGGTTGGAAAGATCAGTGTTGAAACTTTAAGATGGTTTTTTTTTGGTGAAGGCCATTCTATTCACAATGAAACTTGAGTACTTTAAATTAGGGTCATCTCCTTAACATTGCAGACAGTTTCAGAACCCAAATGTAAATACCTAATCGGTTATTCCACTTCAAATACACACTGTGATGGGGATATTTTTAAAACAGTTAAAAAAAAAAAATAACAGAATTTGTTTCACAATTTGCTCAAATTTAATTGCCAACTGACACTTCACCTATGGAAAATAAAGAGTATTGATGCATTATTAAGTATTAATTACCCAACAGATGAGTCCACTTCAGGTAAGGTAACTGCCAGCATTGCTATATTCGGTTTGTTTAAAATCAATTTAGCTAAATGAATTGTGTGCTGAATCGGGTTACTGGTAGTAGGCAATGCTTAAAAAAAACAATGAAATACAGAGTCCATGTGTTCTACTTGGCACATTTTAGTCACCTGCAAGAATTGGAGGAGGACACATACTACTCAATCAAATTCTGTATGTAGTAAGTCGCCTGTCCGTGTGTATGTTATATGTATGATGGTAAGTTTGGTTGACTTTTAAAATTGTTATGCATAGCCACTTACAGGACATTAGATTTCATGTTTATGCCAGTGCAGATGCATAGAGAATAATGCTACCTTCACACAAGAAGCAAAATGTGGAAAGTTAGGCATTGTCTCTTAGATCTCCATCCGCATTAATCTGAAATTATCTAAAGGTCTAATTAACGGCCTTAAGATAAAAGATATTACAACTTTAGATTCAGGTTTATGCGGGTGCAAATTTGCATAAGAACATAATGCCTAATTTCACATGCAAGAAGCAAGAGGTTGTAATTAGGCATTAGTGTTATCTATGCATCTTCATTCCACATAAACCTGAAAATCTAAATATCATTATATAAACCATTAAAAAGATTCTGTATTTTGATTGGGGATACCTATATCACTGTGACAAAAATATTTGAGGACTAGTTCCCAAAATTTCACAGGAGGGAAAAAATTCCATAAAAAGCTACTAGTTCCCCATCACGGGGAAATAGTTCATTTTTATGGGAACTTTGTTCCCTGCATTGGTATCTAGGCTTGAGTTGGCAGTGGCAGTGACCATGACTAGACTTAGCAAGTTTTTCACCAATGACAGAAATAGAAATATTTTTATATGTAAATAAAACAAATATGAACTGATCATATTCGTGAAAATGGTACAAAAGACTCCCCTCGGTGGGGGGGGGACTGGCGAACTGTGGGCCTGCTATTTTCCATCGACCTTTGATCTCTGTAAAATAGTAGGCTCACGGTTCCAGTCACCTCGGGTGGTTATTTTGCACCATTTCCCGTCATGATCAGTCAATATTGTATATCATTAACTCCCACTTTGCAGTGTGATAGTCAGGCAGCGTTGTCAGCTACTGCGATAATTTTGCCAAACTTTGAATTTTCACTTTCAATGTGTTCAAGGACATCACCAGGAATCGTTTCAACTTGTTGCCGAATTTCAGTGTGGTCTTTCGTCACCTGGGGGGCGTTTTTCAAAATGCCGCCAAAATCACAGACAATCGAATAAAAAGCGGGTGTATTGTTTACCCCAAATACCATCTATAGGGTTTGATTTCTGCGTTATTTTTGGCACCGAGTGACCCTTAGAAATGTTTAAAAACCCAAAACACAGTGTGTTCAGGAGGAAGGCTAGCTAGAGGGCATTTTTTTTTTCAAAATGGCCGCAAAAATATAGAGAAGTTATTTAAAAGCATATTGTTTTACCAAAATAACATCTTAATAGGGTCGGGTTTTGGTAATTTGGTTCAGCTGATCTCTAGAAATGTTTTCAAATAAAAAAACAGTGTTGTTCAGGGAATAATGCATGGTGGGTTTGTTTCCAAAATGGCGCCAAAGAATAGAAAATAACTAAAAACTGTCCTCTAAAAATATAAATTGATCAAAAATTGCATTAATAGAGTGGGGTTCTAGATTATGTTAGCTCTGGATTCCTATAATATTTAGGACCAAAAGTTGCTATTCTTTACCATACTAGAGGCGCTTTTTCCCCAAGAGGTTAACAAAATTAATTAGAAATTACCGAAAAAAAAATTAAAATGAACATTCATGATGTGAATGGGTTTTCGAGGATTTTTACTCTAATGAAATTGAAGATGTTTTACATCAGAAACAATATGTTGCAATTAATAGAATAACTTCTCCCCAAGATTTGTGGAGTATAGCACAATTTGGGGCTATTATACCATAACCTTGTTTGGGAAGTGTTAATGGTATATTTTCTTCTATGGCACACTAATATAACTAAGGTTACACAAACAAATTTCACAAAAATGAAACGAGGGTCCACGTTTTGTTGATATTGTGATAAACTAAACGTCCACCCATTTAGATTATAAACGTTGACAAGAAAGTGAAACCTTTGCTGATAAAGATGTTCAAAAGTAAAAAAAAGGCCTTTTAAAGGGAGTTGGGTCAACTTTTTGAAGGACCTCATAATACTGCAGCATCATTTCCACTGATTGGGTACAAGTAAAGAGGTAAAAGTATACCTTTTAGGGGGTGAGTAACTTTCTACCAGTACGGGCCGTCTTTGGTATAAACTTATTTAAATCAAGCTAATTTTGATAAGGCATCATATTGCGGATTTTAGTTTTTTCACTTAGGGTAGGTAATGAGTGTAATCCAGACCAAATGACGCAATTTTTTTTTTTTTTCGTACGAGCGTAAGGCTCTACCTTTAATTGCATCATCAAGAAAACAAAATATATATCTCATAAAAATTGACAAGTCAATTATATAGTAACAAACTCCCCTGACAAAAACATGTATTATAGATATAAAGTAATGCAAACAACATAATTTAAAGAATGATATTGTTCCATCTTCTGTTCCAACCGTAATATTATTTGTTCTTTAAAGACACTATCGTGATTTGCTAAATCAGAAAGAATCGAAAAAATCATCAAAAATCAGATTTTTTGCATGTATGTAACAAGTACAGGTATCCTAAATACCTGCCAAACGATACGACCAGAAGAACCTCATAAGGACAGATCGGAATTTTAGTCATTTACTGTCGTTCGGACACTACTACAACACATGTTAATTGAATGGGGAATAGTATCTTGGAACATGCGTTTTCTTTCCTTTCTGTCAATTCTTACAGCTGGAAAAAGGTTAACTTATGAGAATTCTACAGACTTATCCTTCACTTTGAAGCTATATTCCTGCAAATTTCAAAAATTTTTTCAAATCACTGATTAGTGCTTTAAAGCAATATACTTCTCAGTATTCTTACACACTTTCAGCATTCAGTAATAAAAGTAATGATTCCGGTTGTACTTTATTGCATCTAAATTATAAATATTGATATTTAGCCTGAAGGCACAACAAAATTAAATTGTGATTTGAAAACATTTAAAAAAAAAAAAAAAAAAAAAAAAAAAAAAAAAAAATATGAATATATTTAAAATTCTAGTTGAAAAGATTGCCAAAGACGAAGTAAACGGACATTCCCACAAGAGGTGCCACAAGGTCTTCAACTTCCCTGTTGCAAAAAAGTACAAAGAGGAGAATCAATAATTACCCATTTGGTTAGACCCAATTTATTCACGGATAGAATCTATGGCAAAGATTTTAAATTGGACTTTTTTTTTTTACGCAATTATGTGCTGCAACACTCAGATGTGAACAATGTTTGTTTGCTCATTTGTGTTCCCAAATGGGGATAAACAATGGAAACTTTAGCGCAAGTGCATTTAGACTATACAACAAGTCCCCAGCCCCGTTTGTAGAAGTTTTTTCCATTAAATTAGATCCCATCAGTATGCATGTAATGAGGAAGGAAAACTGGTGGTACCGTGTACCCTCGCAAAGTATGGCACTGGGTGCAGAAAGATGTACTATGTAGATTGAGAATAATTTTATAAAGAAAGGGTCAGATATTTCCTACATCACAAAGAACCAAGAGCAACTCGCCCAATTTATAGGGCTGACATATCTTCTAGCAAACTTAGGGAGCTTTTGCTTTTTGATTGATTTGCCTGGCATCATATGGGGGGATAACAACTCCTGAAAATCTTTGAAAATTCTCCGGACGTGAAAGGTCTTTCGCAAATAAGCTTTGATTGTGTGATCTACAGGCAGAGGCCTGATCTGCACGGTATTAGCACTGTCTCTTCCCAACAAAGGCCAGAGTAATAAACTCTTTATGTAAACCTCATTAGGCATATTTTATTTTATTTTATTTTTTACATTTTATTGATTACAGAGATAGCTCATCGTATTTAAGTATGATCTCCTGAGGGCCCGTTGTTTAAGCTTATTACATTTTGTATTCCCATTTTAAAGATCTGCACAACAAATCAAACTGAAATACAAATTACTTAACCCTTACAATACACGAGATAATGAACATAAAGGAAATTACAGAAGTTGTTTCAAATTGTTGATGTAAACATGGGTACTGAAAATTAGGTTACTATGAGATGAGTAATTCAATATAGATGGGATACTATTCCAAAGTTTAAACAGAACGGTAGGAAAAGTATGTAATCCTGAATTTGAGTTATAATTAGGAATAGTTAAGGAGCACTTCTGAAATCGTGTAGATATGAATGCTAAGAAGACGTATACATAAATTAGACGCAAGGTAATTAGGTGCAAGATTTGTTAACCATTGAAAATTACAACAGACATGGAAAAGATCCCGATCGTTTGTGAAAGTCTGGACCAGGCGAAGCAATTTAACATGTCATCAATTGGTGTAATATTATCAGCACTTAATATGATCCTGGCAAGCGATGTGGCTGGTGGATTTGCAGAGATGCCAACATTGGTTTTAGAATGTTTGTCAAAACACTGTACATAATCAAAAATCAAAATACTTCTGGGTCAGGGCGCTGTCCACTAAGTCTTTAGCCAAGTCATGGTGGTAATTAAAAGAATAATTCAGGGTTTATACAGTAAAATTGTACAAATCGGCGATGCTGACACAAACAAACGATTTGCAGTTAGCTTATGGGGAAGAAGGCCTTTCATACAGGACTGTTGCAATTGCAAAAAGGGACAGCTTGCTATAGAGATAGGAGAGAGGTCCATCAAAGAAGACAAAAATCAGGGAAGGTACTGTAGGTATTTTTACTCCTGAGATTATTTTAACAGCCTTATAAGAATCTAGTGCAAGAAGATGGGGAGAGTGATAGTTTTTGGGTTGGTTGGTTGATTCGCTCTGCCATTGACTGACAGCTCGTGACCTCAGAGATGCGATGCCAGAGATGGGGACAAATCTCTGCAAATAGTTAGAATCCACAGTGGTATTGTAAGGCCTTAATTGGGTCGAACCACAAAGATCTTGGCCTGATCTTCTTTTGCCTTCAACCATTTTGCATAATCACCTTCCCCAAGTTGTTTCCACCACGCGTTGATACATGACCAAAATAATCTTGAAGATTCTGTGATGCAGCTCTTCTGTAACAAGCATTTTTTTTCACCACAATCTCCTGAAGACAATGGAGTTTGCCCTCTTCTCGATCCATGGGATGCGAAGTCTACGCCTCCAACATCACATCACAATAGGCTGCAAAATTCTGTTAGTCTCTTGGGTGAGAGGGGGGGGTGTGGCCATATGGGAAATGCCAGAGCTTGGACAAATTGGACTAGACGAGTTTTAGACGAGTCAGCCAGATCTTGGATTAGATGACCACTGCCATATTGCCATTGCCACCGATGCCGGCTCTCATGGCACACAAGCCACCCTCCTTAGAATCAAGGATCCAAGAAAGTTGAATTGATAGACAAACTCCGCCTCTTTCTATCAACCAGTAAGGGCTCTCCCCAGTTTTTGGAATCAATAGCCATCAGCATAGTCTTACCACATTGTGGTACACACATAGCTGCCCACTTGTGGCACATCAAAATAATCAGCAGAAAAAAAATAAGACGTACCTACAACAGATAAGAACGCTTGATAAGAAAGCTTACGCCCAGGAGTCCTATATCTAACCCCTAGAGGAAAAAGGAGGAGATAGAGTTGGAAGTGGCTCGATTTTGATGAAAACGGATTACACATTTAACGATTTTCCACTTCTTTAAAAGGGGAGAAAAACAAAAATTTGGGTTTATAAAGATGGCAAGATCCCAATCACTGCCGTGGCGTAAATGTCTTGTTGACATGGGGGGATGAGGGTTGATGAACATTTTGAATGAAACAGGGTTTTGCTGAAAAGATTCATTACTTAGCACATGTGCGCGAGAAGCGCGCAAAATTTTGCCCATTTAGAAGTTAAAATCGTTTAATGTAATTGTAATTAGAACAAAATGCGCAAGAAGCGCTCGGAAAGTTAACATTTTTAAACCTTATGGTAAATTTTAGGTTATTCTGGTCAAAAACACATGGACGGGCCATCAACCATGGGGGGGGGGGGTGATGATCGGATTGACCATCCCCCTTATCAAAAATATTGGGGAGATATACCCCCATCCCACGGGATTTAAGTCTATGATCACTGCACAATGCCGCACCAATACCAATTTTTATACCATATTTTTTGATGGATATGTATTGTTGCAAAAAAATTAAACTCCACAATGTTTTAGTATATTCAGCCAAGCAGCGATTTAAGGGTTTTGTCACAGGTCCTCGAAAAGAAGCGTCCAAAGACGGGATACCGCATAATTGTCTGAATCATGAATGCTTCAAAACAGAAGTCTGCTTTGAAAGACTTTGTTGAAGCAAATGTCAGTCATATCTTGCTGTCCCCTTTACGGTCAACCACGACACCATGTGATTTCTATATAGCTGAATAGCTGACCTTCCCATGAGGACTCGATATGCCTAGCCGACAGCACTATGCGAAAGGGTGCCAGTCATATTGCCTGAGAGGATACATAAAAAGACTTTGCAGAAGCCTTTTAGAGCATGGCTTTAGCCCTCCTCTGTGTTAGTATGTGTTAGTATGTGACATTAAGGGTTGACATCCATTTTAACACAGGAAAGCACCCCTCTATCAAATAATAATGTTATTTGTAATTGTAATACGTAAATCTTTAAAGAATAATATCTAAATAATCTTGAAAATTAGCCTTTATTAGTTAGTGTTTGGTCAATATTTTTTTTTTTGTATGTGAATTTGGCAGTCATTGTAGAAAACATGCCTCAATTATTCAGTGAATGACACCGTTTTATATGAAAAACAGTTCTAGAGATCACTTCGTAGCTCAAATCATCACAGTGTTTTAGCCCATGCAAATCGTTTCGTCTCTTTTATTTTAGAGCCAATTTTAATGGCAATGGCGACACATTTTGACAACTGATATAAGTAGGGACATGCAAGAGTATTCTCTCCGCAAAAATCATTTTAAATCCATGCGGGAGGGAATTTGACATATCGGCCTAATACAAAGGTCCTAATTGTAGGTATAGCGCCCTTCTATGCCTATTAACCCCATAGAAGACGTGAAAACAGATTTATAAAAAATCATATTGCCCGCAATGAAGTTCATCAAAATTAAGAGACAGAGAATGTGTTAGTGGCATAAATACTCCAAATTAGTGACAAAAGGTGTGTGTGTCGCCGTTGGATTTTTGTTTTATTCTCGTTTTGTTATTAATAAAGCAGAATTCAACACAGTGTGTGCATCGAGAGGAAAATAACTTAGTAGAGCGATGTTTGTCGTTAAAAAGATGCTATTAATTTAATTTTATCATGTTCGGTGGCCATTTTGGAAAAAAAACAAACCATCAATATTCCTGAACAAAATGTTTTTATTTTAAAAACATTTTCTATAGTAACTTGGCCAAATTATCCAGAAAACCCGACCTATTAGATGGCATTTTGGGTTAAACAATAGCTTTTAAAGAATTTTCTATGATTTTGGCGGCCATTGAAAAAAGCCCCTATCATTCCTGGAACCAACTCTGTTTGGTTTTTTAAAACTTTCTCGCGGTTACTTGACCAAAATTAATCCAGATAATTTCACCCTATTTAGATGGTATTTGTGGTAAACAATACGCTTTTATTCAATTTTCTATGATTTTGGCAGCCATTTTGAAAAGCGCCCCCAGATGACGAAATACGACACTGGAAATTCAGCAACAAGTTGAAAGTGATTCCTTTTGATGTCCTTGAACACATGAAAGTGAAAAATCAAAGTTGGCAAAATTATCGCAGTAGTGATAATATAGTAACATCTGCTGCCTGACTATGATGTATTCTAGTGACAGCAGAATAAATGTAAAGCACTTTGATACGTTGTGAAAGGCACTATATAAATGTTGACATTTATTTTGAGAGCACATGTGGTCCAGTGGAAAAGTGCAGGACTCTTGATCATTAGACCGTTAAATCATGGGCAAGATACTTAATCTCAAATGCCTTGTTGACCCAAGCAAAATGTAGGGAGCTGTTATGGGGAATATTACAATCTAAGGTTTTAAAATTTTCTAGATTATCAGGACTATGCTGACCTATTTTGAGTTTGCAACAAAAGAAGGTATTTCACAATTGTTATTTTGGTTCATTTTGCTTGACACTTCCTGTGGTTTTCAAAATTCCATTTATACACTGACTTTTATTGTGAACAAAACAAGGCCTTCTCAATTGCACACTCTCCTTAGTGTCTGAAACAAAATATGCATCTTTGTCAAAAAATGTAATCAATGGTGTAGGCCATCAAAAGCTCCTTGAGTCTTATCTCACCAACTAGTTTTTGTAACTCTGTATGTTTATTGCTTATTTATCTTTCTTTCATTTTCTTAACCATGTTCATGTTCAGTACATTCCCACTTATATTCTACACAATTTGACAGAGAAATGCTCCAAGTTGCTAAACATCCTATAGGTAACATAATATGTTTACCTCAGGGTCACAAACTTTTAGTAGTAACAATGTACTTTGTTCACTACAACCTTAAATAAGACAGACTTTATATTTTGGCATAACTGTGTAAATTATATTATCATACTTTTTTACCCATTGCACAATTCACCTCATACTCAGAACCACCACTGGCCCAAGACTCATATGGGGTGTACTCAGATTGACCTCCAATGACCCCATGTGACCTTTGACCCCATTCACAAACAGCAATGGCAGACAACACAGGCATTCCAGGGAAATACTGTATTTTTGCTAGAAAACTTGTACCATCAAATTCTCAATGAAGAACAAATTTGAAGCCATTGCCTGAATGGCGTTTCTCATCACAATGTGTAGAGTTCAGGAAAAAACACAAGCCAATGTTGCATGGGTTTTTAGGGGTTTACTGGCTTTGCCAGTATAACAAATTTTGTTAGGCCTTAACCATCAGACTTCAAAGATTTCATGTAACTTGAAACCTTTCATATAGCATATTAAATCCACTTACATAGGATATTTTTTTTTGTGTGTGTGAATGTTTCATTTGAAGGCAATCTGTGAATAAACATGTTTGCCTGCAGGCCAGCACAGAGTATACAATTTGCTCATAATATCGAAGATTGTGTAAATCCGGTTCAGTGAACCTTTCTAGACTGCTTTTTATGATTTGAGTATTTTTCCAATTCAGTTGTTGTATTTCGGTGCTAGAAGAAAATATTTATCAGAGTCATAGTCCTCCCATAGGCCACAGTTTTGTAATCACATCTACTCAACAAAACCAAATGAAACAAAACTGTACAACTGTAACAATCATGTCTGTCTATATGTACATATATAATTGTGACCCAGCATGAGTAAATGAGGCTCTTTGCGGTAAATATGAATTTGTTATATAGGCCAAAATAGTCAGAGGGGTTGAAAAAATGAATTTTTCTTTTTCTGTTGAAATTGTGTTGTTGATATATTCTCTTTCATGTGGTGCATGTTTATTCTCAAAATAGTGATGATAACATGTGTTTTGGGCTCATTTTAGTTCATGTATGATGTGTAAAATATAGGTGTTCTTCAATTTTAACAGCCAAAAACTCCTTAATTTGTATTTTATTGTGTCAGTATGGCATGATCTTTGACCTACCACAACTTCATAACGATAAATCCTATGAAGGTGATTAAGGCCTAATTTTAATCCTTGAATGATATATAATATGATGATACAAAAATCTCAATTTTGAATTTCCCCTCAAAGAGCCTCATTTACTCGCGCTGAGTCACCATTATATATAACATTCAAATCCTATGCCGGGGGTGTTCTTAATGGAAAAGGGGGTATGGGGATGTGCGGCCGAGAAGGGTATCATTTTCAGTGATTTTGGCATATTGATCGGTCCCTTCTTGCAAATTGGTATAAGAAAGGTTGCATTTCTGTTGCAAGTGTATTTTCCAACGGTCAATCAGATATGAAAGATGCGTTCAAACCACAAGTGTGAAAAATAGTGCTACCAGAATGGCTCAAAATACATTTTAACAGTTAGTTTTCTCTCAGCTTCTGGGGCTTCGCTCTCAAAAAACCTCTACCAAAGCAGTATAAGGATGGGTAGCAAATCTGTCATTTTTGGTATATTTTCGGGGTAGTGGTTCAAACACCCGGCCGTACATCCCTACTCAAAGCAAGAGTGAGAACCCCCCAGATCCTATGTAACCAAAAAAATTATAAAGTTTTATAATTAAGGTAAATTTTCTGATATAATAGTGTACAGATGATTACCCAAACGATGCCGAAGTCGACTTTTTCCGAAATTCACCTCCAGTAATTTACAACAATATGACTTCACACTGGCATGTGGGCTAGTGCAATAAAAAAATATCTGTACATAATATCAAGATGCTAAATCCAATGCAATTGAGGATTTACGTTACATTGAACTTCACAGGCAGTTATTGTAAGGTCATTGACTGAACGTTTCAGGTTTATTTGGAAATAAAATAAATCGGAACACTTAAAAAGACAAGGATTAGAGCCATTAAGATAAATGCCATCATCTGCATTATGTATTGATGTGACTTATGGCACAATTTGTGTCATTAAATAAAATCCTATACATGCAATGGTAATGTGTCATTAAAAGCTAACAAACCAAGCTATAATAACGTGTCGGCTTGCGTCACACCATATGCACAACAAGCGTGATTCTGGATTGCCTCATTTAACACAGGGCATGAGCCAATCAGATGGTGTGACACTTCATAGTCATGTGAAGATGATTTTGTGATTTTACCACCTTTTGGTGCATGGTGCTCTAGAGTTTTATTTGATTCTGATGAGTGTATTTTGGTGTTATGAGCCAAGATGTTTGCATCGCAGAGCTCTGTAGGCCAGTGTGTTGCATTCAAATTTTTAAGTCCCCCTTGCAATTTTACCCAGAAGGTGGCTATTGTGATAGAAGTGTTGTTGTTGACATCGTTCATCTCAAGAAATAAGTTCATGAAATGCCCAGATCCCTGGTCCAATTTTGATTACTCTAGTACCAAAGGAACCTTAATAGGCATACTACATTTGGTGTGAGATCACAGACCTCAATATAACTCTAGATGCATACATATCTGTAGGATAAAGGTCATATTGGTAAAACTATTTTCATGTTTTCTGCTGAATACATTGATTACTTTGTAAAATCTAGACTTAACCTCAGTCACTGGTTTTCAAACAAGTTTCATGTCCTTTTTACTCTTGTACACATTGTCTGATTAACTTTATACTCGGTCAGTTGGGGGTGTACAGATTGACCTCTAATGACCCCTCTATGACCCTTCACCCCACCATGGTATTTTTGGCCCCACATGATGTTGTGGAGGGCCTATGTGATCATGCAGATGGATGCCTGTCTGGATGGATGTCTACACAGGCAGAAAAAAGATTAATCCACTCTACTGACTTAACTGAAGAGTCAATCAACTTGTAATGTGGCACGGCAATAGAAAATCATGAGGTCATGTGCTGTATTTCTTTTTGGACAGGTTATTAATATTAATGAGGTCATTTGCATATTTTCATTAAAATGTGTGATTAGACCATGGTGGTGGGGCCATCTTAATTAAGCACCACATAATTCTTGTATGTAAAGAATGAAGTGTCTGAATTTCTTGTAGAGATATAAAAATATCGTAAAGTTAGGCCTAGACCACGGAGCTAGAATATAAACCAAGAG
>JAMKCH010037228.1:0-14335 GCA_023653785.1 Ophioderma brevispina | reverse complement strand
AACGTTCTCTCTGACTATAACAATTCTTAGCTAAGATATTTGTGCCATCGGGTCTATAGATTAGAACCAATCATTTCTTAGCTAAAGAAATCTTGCTGCAGGCCTGAACTAACCATTCTTAGGTAAGAGGATGCACTGCAGGATGTATTTACTGTGAACTATTCATTTCTAGCCAGAGGGTTGCGCCACAGGCCTATAAAATTACTAGCGGAGGAGATGGAACCAGGTCAAACATCATCGTTTACCCTCACGACAGAAAAGGTTGACACCTGGTAGGTAAGTATGGACCCGCGATATTCACACTAGGTAGGTAAGTACTCTCAACTTGTGGTGTCACTTTTCAATAGGTGGCCAATTTAAGTTTACACAGGGTCAAAATTTTAAATGATCCAATCATGTGAAATGTATGCCATATGTTCCGTCTCGTCATAAGGATTCCAAAAATTGTATAGTTTGATACCAAAATATGGACCAATGGTTTTGGAGTTATAGGGTACAAAATAGCTAAAATGGTAACAAGGGTCAATTCTATTTGTACAGGGGTCAAAATCGGAAGTTGCTTCCAATTGAGAAAATGATAGAAGTTGTTATCTACTTAAATGAGTCAAAAAGGAATAGTTTGTACCATCTGCAATGCATATTACCATGTTAGGGACAAAAATAGGTCATAGGTCAACATAAGCCAATTGGGTGTTGAACTTCTTGGACCCTTATCTCCGTAAGAAGAAGTTAAACATAATACAAAATATACCTTTTAGGAGTCCTTTTACCTAAGGCAATAACTTGTAGTTAAAATATAAGCAAAATTACTTTTAATGTTGGACCCTTGTACAAATGAAATTGACCTTTTTATACCAATTTAGAGCCATGTACCTGATAACTCCAAAACAATGGTCGTAGGTGGTACACACTATACAATTTTTAAATCCTTATATGGCATTACATTTCAACCTGATTGGGATGGGGCATTTTAAAAGTTTGACCACTGGTAACTTAAAGTGGCCCCTATTGAAAAGTGATACCACAATTTGAGAGTACTACCTACCTTGCATTGTGATGTAGAAGGTCCATACAAACTACCAAAGGTGTGAACCTTTTCTGTAGGGGAGGAAAAGAACTCTTAAAAAGACCATATGATAGTCTGATCCTCCTCTATACTGAATAATCATTTTGCCTTAGCTAAAAGGATTGTGCCAGTCTAGGTAAAGAGGATGAGCTGGGGGTCTAATATTACTGAATTAATTATTGCTTTTAAGAAGGTTCTCCGCAGCCTATTAAATTTACAGAAATAATAATTTTCTCAAATTAGAAAGCTTGCGCCGCAGCTTGATAGATTTATTGATGACTAAAATATACTTAGGGTCGTTAGGCCTATAAATCACTTAAAACAATATTTCTTGGATATCTTGGATTGCGACCAATCAATTACTGAATTACTAATTTCTAGCAGGAGGGTTGCGCAGGCGTCATCAATTTTTCTTAACTAGTCCAATTTCATAGCTGGTTGCGCAGCAGTCCTATAATTAGTTGACTAATAAAAAAAAATAAGAAGCCCTGAAAAGAAGGCAGGCTTGAAGGAAATGAGGGACACTGATGGGGTAAAATATTTCTTTAAGATAAATAAGAAGATTGCACAACTGGAGGCCTATAATTTACTTAACTAATCATTTTATAAATAAGATCTATCGCAGGCCTTGACTTTATGATGGCGATAAATAAGTTACTGAACTAATCATTCCTGGCTAGAGGATTGCACAGCACAGTCCCATATCTTTTTGACGATAATGCCCATGAAAGAGGGTAGGCCCATAAATTTGGGCGACAGGCTAAGTCACGCGTCGCCTCCTGTATTTAGGGTTAGGAGAAAGCCAGTTATCTAACCCTACCCAGTGACGCAACCAGGCCATTTGCAAAGGGGGGGGGGCACAGCTGCTTGAAAGTCTCATTTATTTTAGGACAAAATAGAATAAAACAAAAAAATATAACGGAGACCACACTTGTTTTGACAAACTATTGAGTAGTACTTTAGTCCACTAACTATATTCGGTGTAAATTTTATGAAATTTCAATTGGGGCAATATGCAGTTTCATAAAATCTAGTTTACCGTATTTCTATGGGAATAGGCATATAGAGGGCGCTATGAACATACAATTATGAACTTTGTAGGACTATATGGCAGATTCCCGCAATGGATTTTTGCTGATTTGTATATTATCCGTATGATTTTCATGCTAATAACTGGTTTTGGTTTTTTTTTGTCTGAGCCTAGGAATGCTAGAAAAATCAGGGGTCCAGATTTCAGCCCACTGCTTTCTTCTGCAAGGGGGCAGGAAAACGTTAGAACAGGGGTCAATTGAAAATTAAAATTATGTTAAAATATACACCAATATATCCGTCTTGGTAAATTAATAATTCTTAAAGGGGGATGTCCTATTTAAGGATAGGAAGTTTTCATCTTGAGATAATGGCCTTCACTCCAAAACCCCATCTGTAAAGTTTTGCGCCGATATTTCAAATCGTTTGATGAAAGAGCTAAAAAAACGTTGGCACAGTTTTTGCTCATAACTTCAAACCCAACATCCTTTGGCCTAAGATTTCACAGTGTAAATGAGGAAATTAGTAGCTTTTTCGGATACCAAAAGGTCGACCACTTCCGGTAAAAATCTGGGCATCTGGGGACGAGGCTATAGCGTTGGTCATGGACCTTGTTAAAAACACGCGACCAAATCCACCGAAGTGCTCCGGGCGCCGCTGTGGAGCGCGGGGGCTGTGCCTGCTACAACACACCGAACAATCCAGAACAACGTAGTAGGTTATAAACGAGATCCCATTCTAGAAGTGGGAGAAGGGTTTGAAGTTGTTTTTCTATAATTGAAAGGTACTGAATCAGGAATTTTTGGTCCAACTCTGAGATAATGTGGGGAATTTTGGGTTAAAATAAGGGGGGAAAGTAGTAATGTCGCCCTGGTTGAAGCAGCCCGATTGAGAAGTCTTGCACATGGCACGCTATGACCAAATCCGACAGCACCCAATGATGGTCAGAAGATCCGCCATATGGGGGGGGCCTCCAACCCAAACCTACCAAATCTTTTGTACGTCTGTACCACGCTTGATTATGTAAATTCAAAAGCTAACACTTAATCTGCACATTTGGGTTGAATTCAAGCAGGATACACCCCAGCTATGGCTGCCAGTGAGGGTTGGACTGTTGTAAAACTGATGGTGTATGTAATGCTCGATTATGCCGATTGTCATTGCTTGGGTCCCAGGCCCTCACTAGCAACTAAAAAAACCAATGGCGGACAAAGAGCCGTGCATACGGTGGAAGGAACTGAAGGAAAACCGCAAACAATTCTATTCAATAATTTAAAAGACTTTAAAAATATTCTGTTGTTTTGGTGGCAAAAGTATATTTTGGGTCTTGTAACCAACAATTTAGTATAGATTTCTGTTTTATACAAAGACATAAACAAACAAACAAGGTTTTTTTGAATTTTTGACCCATTTATTATGACATACCAGAATAAAACAAAAAAAGACAAATGGCGACAACACTGTGACAATTAATTTCGATTATTTATTACACTAACATTATCCTGATGTAATTTTACGCGAAATTTCATTGATGGCAAATATTTTTTTAAAAATTAAGTTTTAACACGTCTTTCTATGGAGAGGCGCTAAACATACAAAATCATGACCTTGTACGGCCTATATGGCAAGATCCTCTGCAATGGATTTGATTCTCATTGTTGCAGAGGAATAAGCTCTTGCATGGCCCTAATTATATCAGTTGTCAAATTCAAAATTGTGTCGCCACTGCTTAAAATGCTAAAACATAAAAGAGCGATTTGAATGGGGTCAAAACAAGCTGCAGAATTTAAGTAAAAATCTCCTGTGTTCCTTGAAAAAGTCGCCCTTCCTATTACATTTCACAGCAACGAGTATTACTTGACCTTTAAGCAAGTAGAAATATATATCAATAACAAAAAGGATACCATAAAAACAAGATTGTAATATTTGTACTTAAAACAATTTAAAAATAACTAGAATTTCGCGGTTCTGGGCTTCGCTATTCGTAGGGGTTGGGTTTTGTGTTTGGTTGGTTCCTTCCGGAACTTATTCGGGCGTCTTGGGTGATGGAGGCGGGGGGGGGGCTTTGGTGAATGGCCAGTTAAATGCAGATCGATTGCGCCGGTAGAGTGGCTCGATGTTTTTTTTTCAGGTATGGATGTGCGGCCCGATTTCCGAAGTTGGGATGCTGGGAAAAGGGAACTTAATTTGTGTCTCAAAGGTAGGGTCTTAGGAAACTGAAATTTTGTGAAAATTGCCGGATTGGGAGCCGGAAATTTTGCTAAAAATTGCGCTTTGAGGCAAAGTTCCAAAAGGAGACTTTATGAACTGAATTGTACTTCATCCGGGGTCTCGGGACACAGGTTATTATTAAGATATGTAAGTTTAAATATTATACGGGCATTCTTGCCAAACAAAAGAGGTAAAGATTTTACAGTATAACTCTAAAGATAAATTAATTAAAAAACCTGGAAATGTGTGTATTCGGGTGAGTTTTTAAAGAGTTTGGGGAAATGGAGGATAAAAAAGCACGGAGACCACACCAACCTAGCAAACCTGCCTAAATTTAGATCAACTTTAAATATAAATTATACTTTTACGAGTAGGGCCTATGTTTAGTTGGTAGAATGAATACTGCGTATAATACTGTAAAAATTTACACAATTACAAGATAAATGACGACAAAGCTATGTATATTTTTTTACTGTACTCTTATACAATGTGAGTCACAATGATTGTTTCCCGATGAATCAAACAATATCAAAATGATTTGTAATCTTTTTAGAATATATTATATACTTTATTAACCAAATAATGAACTTTTAATCACCATGTCAAAATCCCGAGATTAATGCATTTTTTTATTTTCAAGTTATGGCCTCATTTTAGAAGGGTCCGAATGCCGCGTTGTACAAATTTAGTACAGTAAACCATAGAAGATGAGTAAAACATGTTAAAGGTAATTCACAAACCAGGATCCAGAAATTACGAGATAGGGCAAAGAACTTTCTTGTTTGTGCATTTATCACCACAGTGAAGCACAAAATTATTAGTATTTTTCAGGACAGAAAAATTGTTCAAAAAAGTATGACCTTTGACATTTAGCCAACGAGTGTATTCACGTAAAGTGGAAACCAGGTTTTGCTGGTATTTCAATATATTTTTGTTTTTGTCCTAGTAAGTATTTAAAAACGAGTTCATTCCAAAACTTGAAGAATTCCTAAACAGTCAAAATATAATTGCATTGTTGCATTAATCCCCAACTTAAATAACTGGCCTGTGTATACTCATTGGGGCATTTATTCCCATTTCGCCACAGAGGTGTAAAGCACACATCCCCGTGAAAATTGCGCTTCAATTACCAGATCAATAGAATCTTGTACAAATAGACTAGTAAATTATAATAATATATGATATGAACTTGGAACAAATTGCAACAGAAGGTTTGGTTTAATATGTACAATAACCCCTCTGAACATAATATACAAAATCGGCCAAAATCCGACATCGGGAAGAGGGCTAATGCATTAAATCCAAAATGGAAGCCACAGGCAACTTTGCCAGCGCACTCTGTATCTCCTAAATGGTGGTTTAGACCCTCCACAACTATGTTATGGAGATACAAATATTGACACCAAAGAATCAAAGAAGCTTGCCTAAAAACGCCACTAGGACGTGTTATGACGTAACACCACGAATATGACGTAATGAGGACGATAATATACGACGTCATTCGGAAGTCTAAGTACTTAGAAAAAAGCCAGTTGTTCCAGGGTTGACATCAGTGACAAGCACAGCACATGGGATCTACTGTAGGTGGATCTGCTATGGATGGATCTACTGAGGGGGATCTATGTAGGTGGATCTATGTAGGAGGATCTACGAGGGTGATCTACTGCGGGCGGATCTACTGCAGGGGATTTAAATGTGTGCGAGTATATCATGGGAAGAAAGATCTATGTGAAAGGATCTACTATTAGGTGGATCTACTTTTTCGGATGAAACCAGACATGACTATTTATTGGAATGATTGCCTAAAAGATACCAAAAAAATAATAAGACATGAAGGAAACCTAAAAGGAAAACATTAATAAGTGAAATTAACTGGTCTTAGTGGAAGCGTGCAGGACCCAATGCTTTGCGACCCAAGCGCTATTGGGAGAGTTTTTGAAAGTAGTTATTACCATTTAAGTAGGGCTGGACAGGTATCGGCAAGCATTGTTCCTGGGCGACAAACTCAACAAAAGCGCGACGACCGACATCGACACTTTCGAGAAACAGTGCCGCTAAAGTTTTAGTGAGGCCTATGACTGAATTCGTCACCTGTTCTGGCTCTGTAATGTGCGTCATTTTTCACATTTTATGGGACAGTTGGGCATAAATTATTGTGGAAAACGTTGGTGGAGATATAAGGACTTTGCAACGAAATAGATATGTAGGTAGGCTAGGCTACTGAACAGATTAAATCAGCGATTATGATCGATGCGTCTTGAAGTGGGCTTGTTTGCGTTTCGTCTGCAGATTCCAGTATCACGCAATCATTTTTAACTTCCCACTATTACATACTACATATGAAAAGTAACAAAATCAAAAATTGCAGTAGGGCCTAGGTTTAAGGCAGTTATTGATCAAAAATACCCATGAAAAAGGAGACAAAAGTGTTATCTCTTATGATTTTGGGAGCAAAAATATGCATAGATGCAGAAAGAGTCCTTAAGACTGCTTAAGGAATTTTTGCAAGTAGCTGAAGCACAATCAAGTATTTTGCAAAGTACATCCAATAACCATTCATAAAATGTAACACATAATAGGGTTATAACCATTGTGAAAATTGTTTACTGTATGAAAAGTATGAATTAAAGTGGCAGCGGGCTCAAAATTGGGCAGCTCACATGTTAAATCCAAGGTCTATGGATTAAAGAGAATAAACACCGGTGTTAATCTAAACCATTATTTAAAGTAGCATTCTTCCATTTCGGATGAATTTATTTTTATGAAATCTACCGTCTCAAATTAATCTATTGCAGTACGGTAGGAGCTTACATGTCTCGTCATTGTTTGGATATAGCAGCTTGTCCTAATTCCTTACGTGCACGATGGTTCTTCACTTGATTAATAAGGAATGAATTTGGTTTTATTTAATTAAAAAAATTCAGTTTGGCAAGGTAATGGACATTTAAATCGTTTATTATTGTAGAGAATATAATCAAAAACAGGACAGAGTCAAAAGTGTCTTTTACTGAGTAAACCAGAAAAACCAATTTACCTATAAAATTTGCAACATAGTGTGTCCCCATTTCCTATGCATCCCAGCGTTAATTAAATACTGAGCTTCATTTAAAAGGTTAGTATATTTTAATTACTAAATTAGCATTGAACTTAAGAAATCTGCAACTTCATTGTTCTAAGTTGTCTCTTATGGAATGGTATAAAAACAGAATGGGTGAATAAAGATTGTTTCTCTATTGTGGTTTTATCGTGTCCCATTGTATACTCATTATTTGTATTACTTTCTTTAATTAGAGTCCCACAACAATATTTATGGTCTCAAAGTTTAAAGCAGGTGAATTAGGTTTTAATCGGATAAATGATTCAAATAATTAATGATTGTTAAGATAAAGAAAACAATTAGAGCTGAAGCTTCATTTCGTCCATGAATTCACATAAACGGTTTGTCCCAATCTCCGTGTCCAAATTGCTCCATCAAACTCCACCTTGTTTACTCAAACTATTAACGTCTGATCAAGATAAATTTCGTTACCCCAACTTCTTAAAGATAAAATAAACTTTAAAATGAGTGCTTACTTGGAATATTTAAACAGCCCCACCCTACGAGCAAGGCCCCAATTCAAGACACATGGTCATACAAAACTTATGTTGAAATGCTGAGAGGATGTGAAAGGGAGTGAAATACCAGGGTTACAAATCTCATATAAATGTTTTGGGTATGTTGTTTTCCGTTTTTGTCGACACATTCAACATACGTACCGGCTTGTAGTGGGTTTCACAATTGGCTGATACCCTAATCCGATGCATGACAAATTTTCATGATGGCAGCAATGATTAATGAGGCAGCTGCGTTTTGAGATTGTATTTAGGTTCTTTTATAGCGACTATATAAACCCGGCTTTATTTGTTATATTAGTGTTATTGTTGTTATTGTTGTTGTGCTGTGGTTGTTGTTTTATAGCATGTTTTACGTCATTCACACCAAAATCATAGATAAGTCGTGCGTTCTTTCGTCACCCTTATGAACGTAATTGACGTCAAATTTGCAATGATGACGTCACAGGTAAGTCCACGAAGGGGGGGAGAGAGGTAGTGGTGTTTCTTTCCTCAAGTGTTCTTTTCTTTTTTTTCATATCATGCTTCACCAGGTTTATTTAAGCTCATGTGATAGTAAAACTATCCCATGGCTTCCAACTCAATATATTCATGATATTATACTAGTCAGTCATGTTTACTTCGTCCTTTGGGTATCTTATAGTCATTTCAACCTACTTGATAATATAATTTGGTCTCCATACAAGTACTTCAAGTCCTATCTCATGTTGTATTGTTGTAGTTGTTATTGTATGTATTGTAATAAGGACCACCACGCCTTCAGCTGTGCGTTTGTGGTGGCCTTTATCATTACCTTATGTATAATTTATTGGTTGATCTACTGCTATTATTTTGTTTTGTGTATGATGAATAAACTTGACTTGAACAAATATTACCGACCCCTTTCAAATGTCCAACGTTTCTCATGGATTGTTAGAGTTTAGGCCAACTTAAAACCTTTGTTAACCTAAAAACAACTAAATCTCCCAAAATCTCACAGCATTGAGTGAGGAAAATGCACTACGTTCCAGAAGTAGCGATGACGTCATCAACCAATGACTTATGGAACGAAATCGCCTGGCCGGGCCAGCGACAACGCCGTAGCGTGCTTATCCCGGGTCATGGGACGGAGGGTTCGAAGCCCACTCCGAATTTGCGACTTTCTTGTCCCCTCTTCCTCATCCTTCAGTCCCTACCGGGAGATAGAAACCGACGTGGGGTCTGGGTTAATCACCCAAGATATCTAAAACACCCCCTCTTAACATTTTTCTCTATCACTCTGGTTTTAAAAGTGTGTTTGTGGTTTTTTTCAATAAAAATTCGAAACGAACTTCGCTTCCTATCCTTTGTGTGACTCAACGACGAAATTCAAAGGATGAGGCTTGTGGCCAACTTGCACGGATCGTGTATATGCGCGTATGGGATTATTATTTCGTGGGCTTCTGTTTCGGTTATGCATGGGGTTGTAATATAACACAGGCGAATAAATCATGGTAGCTTCCATGATCGTAGTACAGTTGTGTATATTGGTCGAAAATCGGATTTTTTCGCACGGATCTCCAATGGCATGTAAAACTATATGGTATGTTATTTAGGGGATTATGTCATTAATATTACCGAGTTGATTTTTCTCTTTTCTGATTTAGCAAATCATCGCATAGTGCTAAGAATAGACCAAATTAATTATATATAACAAGAAATTGGCGTGCCTGGATAAGTTAGGCATTTTTGTGGGTGCCTTTTTCCGGACCATTGGATTCCGTACATGGAACAGTATTTTCCGGACCATTCGTTTGTACATGTAAAATTGAAATTATCAATCAATCATCCATCTTTATTTGTTATATAGCATACAGCAAACACAATATGATAAAAATTATGTAAATAATGCAGTAACAGTGCAAAATTATCGTACAATATTTTCAAGTAAAGATGATTTAAATAACGTCAAATCATAATTACATAATTTTTATTATATTATTATTTCAGGTTTAAAAAAACCGGAAATCGTTGAATGTGATTGGCTGTAAATATTAAAACGTACATAAATTTCTTTTTAAAATAGTAAAATTAACTATTAAACCAAATATACACTGTCACGTAAAAGTATTGAAATCTCACATTCATTTACAACACACCAACAACACATACACCAAATACCCCAATCGCAAACGCGTAGACACGTACGCGCGCGCCCACCCTCAGCAAGTCCGCGAACGCCCCACCCCATTTTTCCTTATTGTCATCTAGTCCTATAAATTATACACGAGATAGGCCTAGAGTTACTCATTATATTTTGCAAAATGATACCACATTCGCAATATGAAGTCACTATGACGTCATAAGATGAAGAAATTATGAAAATAGGGTGGGAAATTGATGTTTTGTCGCAAGTATTGACTCAAAACAAACGTTTAAGAATATCAACTTGGGTTAATTGTTTCTCATTTTACTAAAAAGGCGCAAAAGGTAAGGTTGAACCCTACTCAAGATCTCTAAAGATCTGGAGGGGTTTTAGGTCAATTCGAGGGTCCGAGTTTCAAATCTCTGCAGCCAAATGTTATAAGTTTGGTGGAAAGTGGTGAATTCTTGGTTTAAAGGGACACATTAAAGGCGGATATTAAATGTGTTTTGATTTCTTTTTTTAAAATGTATAAAACCTCTCCCCTAATGCTAATGGGTACACCCGATTTAAGAACTAGTGAAGTAAAGCACCAACGGTGGGTGAATACTATTTTTGCACCTTAAAACCTTTCTTTACACATGGCTGGGTGGTACAACTTGTTACCAATGACACATCAGTACAATAATAGTACACTAAGATCTTTTTCAGAACTATAAGTTCTAAGTGACAAGTCAAATAAGTACTTGACTCCAGTCTGTATTTCAAGTGAGGGCAGCACTTTAGTTACACGCTCTTTTACAATGATAACAAAACTGATTTGCTATTAAAAGTTTCAAGGTCTTGATCTTCAGTCTAAAAAACGTCCGGGAGGCACTGCCTCCTGAATGACGGCTATGTGTCCTCGTCGGCCTGCATGTGAAAAGTAGGGGGCCTTTCGGGTAAAATATGTACCAAAACTAAGGGGTCATTCAGTACAACCAAGCCTGAATAAGAATGGGTGTCATTCAGTAATGTAACTTAATAAAGAAGGGGCCCATTGAGGTAACAACCCTGAAGTTCAAATAGCGTCTCTTCCAGAAATTGGAAATTATAAAATTGTTCAAAATGGGCCGGGGCGTAGCGTGGTGCAAATTTTGATTTTGATGTTTAAATTGTTTTAAAAATTGATACTTTTATGGAACTTGTGAAAAAAGGTGGGTCTAGGAAGGAAAACAACTTATATTTATTGAGTATCTGAAGATTTTAAAAACGATTGTTTAATGGTAAAGATAAGACAGCAGCACAAAAAGGGGGGTCATTGTGTACAAAAAATTTAAGAAATAGAGGGTCTATCTGATTCCCCCACCCCCCCACCACCACCACCGGGAAAAGGTGGAAACTGTAAAAATATCTTTAATGATGGCCGTCATATTTACGTGCCTCTACTCTGGCACAAGACAGAAAACTGGTTTTAGCACCACTGCAGACTTTTCCATGGGTATTCTGAAAATGGAATGAATAATTTACACATAAATTGGTTTTGGCAAACCGGGCTTTTTCAAATTCTGAAATCATAGTCATGCATTGTACTAAATACCAGTTTTCTGTCGTGTGTCAGGGCGGGGGTTTTAGGACACGATCTGCTCGATGGTTGGGCATTGGGTATTTCCATGCCTAAAGGTACGGTCACGCTGAAGACCGCTCCAACCCAACCTCTCTTCCTCCGACTCACCAGACCGCAGGAATGATTAGTAATGCGAGTTTCCCGTCGTCAACGAGACAAGGTGTGCTGACAAGCCTAACAGTAGGCGACAGCATTATAGAATCAACAAGATCAATCATATTTAATTGGCGACGCCACTTGTTCAGTCCCCCGAATCAGTCACAGCCTTGTAAAGACGTCAAACAGGTTGTTGCTTGCGCTTTCAAGACTGCTCGTCGATTGGATGCCAAAACGCCGTTGTTGACGGGGCCATGTACAGTCACATAGAAGTACAGCCCTCGACGCGCCGAACCGACCTCTCCAATACAAAGGACCACATTTTTTTTTTCACCATCGGCTGCAGTCTTGTTTTAAACTTGCAAAATATACAAGACAAGAGTTGCTGCTCGCCAAGCAGTAGGCGACAGCATCAATAAATCAATAAGATCAGCATGGCACATACATGTTCCGAATGTCCCCAATCAGTCGCAGACCTTAACACTACAGCACAAGATCTGTCAAGACTGGCACGTCGGGGGCCCCCCCCGGGGGGGATCTTAATCTTTCTGTTTAGTCGCCGCTTTAACATGTCCATTTGGCTACACTTCCTCCCGCATGAATCAGACTCACTGCCGACATTCCACTGCTCCAACCACTCATGATCGCGCCCCACTCACCACCTTCGGCCACCGCGTCCAAACCGCTCATAATTGTTCAATCCGCTCTCCCCCGCTTCCAAAATCCGCCACGATTTTTTTTAACCTGCAAGAAAAATTCATGGCGGTTTTTTTTTTTTAAATGTGGCCAACGTGCTCCCGACCACACAAGACTACAGAAGACTGTGCAGGACCGTGCCCAGATTTGCCAAAACTTACACCTGAAAAAGGAAAATTACTCACAATTTTCGGAAAAATGGCCAATCTGCAACCATTGTTGAACAGTCTGGCATGAAGCGGTGTTTCTAGCAAATAAGCAGTAAGACTACAAATATTGGGCAAGGTCCTGGGCTGTTCTGAAAACTACACATAAAAAGAAAAACTGCTCCGATTTTAGAAAATTTGCCAATCGGCACCAGTCTTGAGCAGTCTGGAAAGTGGTTTTTTCTAGCAAAAAATCGGCTGGTTGACTGAAAATGGACTGCTCCGTGGCAAGTCTGTTTTGCTTGACTTATTGTTTCAAGTAGATGGACCATTATTCATGCAGAATGGTGCAATATATAAACCTA
The DNA here is from genome assembly GCA_023653785.1 of Ophioderma brevispina. NCBI lineage: Eukaryota > Metazoa > Echinodermata > Ophiuroidea > Amphilepidida > Ophiodermatidae > Ophioderma > Ophioderma brevispina. Next base: position 1,407 of record JAMKCH010037228.1, on the reverse strand, counting down.
TTGGTGCCTTTTGGGTGAAAAGTACCAAATTGGCACAGATGTGGTAGCTCTTGATATGCGAATAAATCTTGGTCTAAAGGGGGCCAAATAATTTCCTCCAAGATGGCGCCAAATATCACAAAATGGCCGCCATTTTTAATTTAAAATTGTCATGTTTTTTACCTGCTTTCTATGTTATTATAATATCCCAATTACTCAATTTGATTGTGTTTTGTGCCATTTTTAGACAGAAATAACCTGATTGACACTCCACTGGTAATATCCATTGTTTTACATTAGGCAAAAATTGATGCCAATGGCAGAAAAGCCAAAATGAGCGGCCAATTTTGAAGGCATATCATATTGATTTTCAAGAAAATGAATGTTTTTTCTTGATCGTGTTATGATTCCCCTAAGGCTTTTGTTTTATTGAAACAATGTGCATTAAGATAGAATTCACAAACACATCACCGTAAGATACAACCACATAAGTGACTTGAATCGAAAATGGCGGTGAACTCCAAAATGTGGCTGAATTTGTCACTTAAGCTTATCTTTGGATTATCAAGAAATTAATGTTTTCTTAATCTTGAAAACTCCCCTGCAATGAAAGGAATTCACCTCAACTTAAGAGGCCCATCAAAATAGACTAATGCTGGCTTAACCCCACACTAAATTTGCACAGAATCAATTCCAACTAGAATTGTAATTGAGAATACCTTTAAAACAACATATCAAAGTTAAACTAAAAGCAAGGAGTGGAACATATATTTTTAAGGGGGTTAAGGTTTATACAGGGGTCAAATATAAAACTTATCAAAACACGCGATCGAAAGAAGTATGCCAACTGTGTTTCGTTACATTTCCCAGGATTAAAAAAAGGATATAGTTTGCCATATCTGCAGGTTGTAGGTCAATAGTTTATGGTCAAAAACTAGGTTCAAGGTCCCCATGGTGGTAAATTTTTTAGATATACCCGTTTCGTTATAAAAATGGTGTCAAATTTTTTCGTCTAATGTACAGAAAACCGAAAAATGCATACCTGTTGCACCATCTATATATTCGTTGCATATTCTGGAACGCAAAATGTGACGGGGCTACAGGGTCTAATGGGAGGTCACTAGTCATAGCTCTGTAATTCCTATATAGAAAAGCGTTTCAAACACAGAATCTATTTACATTTAATTACTAGTGGGGACAATTAAAACAGTTTACAACCAGTCCGATCAAATCGGACGCATTCTATGAATTTTTAACACCCCCTATGAACCCTTGAAACTTGTTTATGCCTATTTTTCAAAACCTATAACCCGTATATAGGAACCTATACTTTTTTTTAACCTTGGATATCCCAATAAATTGGTACATCATTTAAATCAATTCGAACAATTCTAATGTTTACTCCTGCACAAACGTTTTGCCCCCCCC
>JAMKCH010037227.1:0-14477 GCA_023653785.1 Ophioderma brevispina | reverse complement strand
GAATTTTATAACAAAGTTGCGATCTTATATATGAAGAATTCGATTTAAGCTTAGCAATTCACACAGTGATTCGTATATGGACAAGCATGATGTACATGCAAAAACACATTTTTGGAAATTGAGGGGCCCTCCTCAGGAAATCTCGGAGTCGGCCTTTAAGCCCCAATAGGTGTTGGGTAAAACAGAAACCGATTTTATATTACTGCTGCCAGTGACATTAATTCACCAGACGATGCGGAAATGCGTGTAACACAAGAAAACACATGCTAGAGGTTATTCGCCCGCGATGAACTTTGTTGACCGGTCTGTGACTTGTGGTTTAATATCAATGAGTACGAGTCATGAGATTCATGTCACTGACACATTTGATGATTAAAGTTACGGCAAACTTAAATGGCTGGATTCTTAAAGGGAGATAACTTTGACCGGTTTTAACCAGGGTTAGTCCTACAGAGGGGACATTTTTTCTTACAAAATACTCTAAAAGTGTGCTGCTAACAGGTGAGAAAATTTTCAGCCCATCCGTGAGAAATTTCTCACCCATTACATTTAACTCACAGTATTGTGAACGGAAAAAAAGGTCCCTCTTGTAGGACTAACCCTGGTTTAAACCCAGGGTCTCAGTTAGTCCCTTTCAGAAACAAGCCTAGCCTCAAGATTGCCTGGACGTCTCTAAGCATCTCTTGATGTCCATATCGTTTTGGGGCATGTTATTTTTATGTGTAAATGTATCTCTATTCTTCCATGGCCAAGACATCATTTGAGAGCAAATTGAAGAAAATTGCTTATTTCCGAAACTGTGGCAGTGCGCTTAAAGAAATAAAACAGCAGTGTCTACAATTTGAGAGATGGAGGTGAAGAAGATAAAAATCTCCAGAGGTACAGCCTGTCTACCCAACGAAAACCCCAAAAAAATACAAATTTTGCACTAATTTCATGATTTTGCAACTTGCAACTTAACTCCAGTCCACTCCATTCAGGCCTCATTACATTGTAGGATATCTTCCTTGGCTCGTGTGGAGCCTAATGTAATAATGAAGAACATGTTAAATGCCATATTTAATATGGGAATGAGATGTCCATCCTTTACTCATGCTTAAGTTCATGACCCGCCAGTCTTATCTTCCAAATTAGGCAGCTATCCTAACAAACCTTCTTAAATTATGTTTACATGAGACCACACTTTGGAAAGCTTTCACAGATATGGCCTCCATACTACCCATTTCTTCCTGTTGAACCAATTTACAAAAAAAAAAAAAAACCAACACAAAAACTGGTCTACCACAAACATGTCGGAAATCTTGTTATTTGTTCAGGGAGCGGTAAGGCTATAAACCTGCGATGACTTTGTATGGGTTATCGCGGATCAAGAGGAAGTTGTTGAGAGGCCCCGTGTGTCTGCCAAGTTGGTTTTTAGTGTTAAATTAACCTAGGCCTGGTTGCTATTAAAAGTACACCAAGCTGTCATGACAATAACAATTAGATAAGATTCAAGGCTACTATATCGGGCGAGCGGTTTTATGATAGGTTTCTGAAATTGGCGATTACTCCGAAACCAAAATGTCATGAGGCAAAATAAAGTTATGATTATGTGACTGCTAAAAAATAACAATGGGCAACACTGAAACATAAAATAAGTCTAGTACAAATATTGTTTCTACATATAGATATTTACTTTTATCTAAGCTTTATTGAGACAATGTATCTGTCTTGGTTACAAAGGAGCGGTGGTTACTATCTTACAAGGTGGGGTCAACCAGAGCATCAATGCTGAGGGCTATACAGCAGACTACATTTTTGTTGGAAACACCCATCTATTTACTGGGGGAAACATTTAAACGTTTTCAATAATGACCGAAAATTATCCTAAGTGCCTCTGACTTCTTACCCTTCACTTTAAGAAAAATGGCATGAATAGACTTTTTGTCTATGCCTTGGAACCTTGCGAATTGGGAATCCTAAAAGGTGTAAACAACAGTTAAAGAATTAATTTTGGTTTATTGAGAACCTTATTGGGGTTCCATATAGGAGAAAAGTTTAGAACCTCTTTGCCACTTTTTTTCTCAGATTGAGTTGAACACATCCTATGGATCATTCTCAATTTATTTTAGGTCAAAAAAATTAATACTACACATAAAAAAATTACAAAAATGAAAAAAAATGACCCTAAGATGACCTTTGACATCACCCTGAAAAGATGTACAGGTAACATGACACATTTCTCATTATTCTGAGGAACGCGGGGAATACCCATCGTTTTCTACATTTATACATATTGTGAATTAAGCGGGAATCTAGATTCAATAAACAAGGCAGGTTCTGCGAACCACAAAGGTCCCCAAGCCCAGCTGCAAGTGCTAAAGAACAAGAAGCAACAATTTTAAGATCTCAGGAAGATTTGATGGAAATAAGTGGTTTTGAACGACGCGGTTCTTCCATTGACATGTCCTTCAAAATTTCTGGCACGGACTGTTGACCACACGCACCAAGTTTCATTATCCTACCACATGATAGTGATTTGACCTTGAATGACCCCCACCCCCACCCACAGACCTTCAAATTTGGTCATTGAATGTTGACCACATTCACTAGGTCATTACCATAAACCATGTGCAACGATTTGACCTTGCATGACCTTGAATGACTAACAAAATGTTGGCAAGGATTGTTGACAACACCCACTAGTTTCATCCGCTACCATAGGTTAAGTATTTTACCTGAAATGACCCCACAGACCTTGAAATGACATCAAATTTTTTGGCACTGAAGGTTGACCACAACCACCAATTTTCCTCCTCCTCCACAGGTTATGTGATTTGACCTTGGATGACCTCGCGATGACCTGAGATGATCTTAAAAATTTTTGGGCATGAATGTTGAACAACACCCACCAATTTTATCCTCATACACATGTTTAGTGATTTGACCTTGGATGACCTCGGATGACATTGACATGACCTTCAAATTTCTTGGCATGAAGGTTGACCACACCACACCAATTTCATCCTCCTACCAAAGGTAGTGATTGACCTTGGATGACCTCGGCAGACTTGAAATGACCTTCAACATTTTTGGCACTGAATGTTGCCCACACAACCAAATTTCATCCTCCTACAAATGTTAAGTGATTTGACCTGATGGACCCCGGATGACATTGAAATGACATTCAAAATTTTTGGCACTGATGTTGACCACACCACCAATTTTCATCCTCCTACCAAAACACGTCAATGATTGGACCTTGGATGACATCGCATGCCTTGAAAGACCTTCAACCATTTTCGGCACTGAATGTTCGACCACAACCACCAAGTTTCATCTCCTACCACAATATAGCGATTTACTCCATTTTTGCATATTTTTGACCCCATTGACCTTTGACCAATGCCACATGACCCTCCTTCGAACTTATCCGCAGCCTACTTGAGTGACATCTATGGTGCGAAGACGGACACCCAAACTTCGCTCCAATAAAAGATATGTGTGACAACGTTATGATAGCGATGTAGCACTGTTTTTGCCCATATTTGACCCTATTTTGACCACATTTGACCTTTGACCCATGTCACAGACCCACTTTGTATCCCACCCACCGCCTACTTGAGATACATGTATGTTGCAAAGATGGACTTCCCCACTTGCTTAGTTCCAAAGATACGCGCGGGACGACACACACACGGACGGCTAACATTTCTATAGTCCCCTTCGCCAACAAAGTTGCGGGGGACCAAAAAAATGCAGCACAAAAAGTATTGTAGTTTAAGACCTATTTGTGAAAAAAAAGGACTTTGGGGTGACATGACATGGGGGACATACATGTGCCACCCCAGAGAGCTTAGATGGGAAGGCAAATGCTTGCAAATAACACTAATATCCTTTTTTTGCTGCTCACCAGGAATTTTTCACCTCCAACCCAGGAAAATTCTGTCTCAAAATCCACCTCTACTGGGAAAATTTGCATTAAAACTGGGAATTTCCCCTTTGGACAAGGACCTTATTGTTACGCCCTGGTGAAACAAGAAAAAAAAATCCCCAAGAAAGAATAGCTAATACCGAATCATGTTAACAGCGAAGATAACAGACACTAAGCACGTGAAGCCAGTCGTTACTTGTTGCAACAGTAAAGTAATCTCTGTGATCACGATCAGGTTGTTTTGGCCAAATCTGACACAACGTCTCGTAGTACAAGGGCGTGTGAAAATTTTCCTAGCTATCCCACGTTGTATCAAGGCATTAGAGTAGCTTAAGAACAAATAAACGAAAAAAGCTAACACCAGGAAAAGCAACAACTTATGAAATTTACCTGTCTAGTATAACGTATCAAGGTGTTGATCGTGTCGGACCGAGAGAAAAACCGACGGAAACAACAACTTGTTGAAAGCCTATACATGTAGGCTTCCTTCCTATACAGGAGCAAGTGTGGTAATAGGGAGCATTAACAAGGCCTAACCTGTCTTTTCCTGAAATGCTTCCAATACTCCACCGCATTTGGGGAAGAATAGGGCAACCAAAGAGTACACAACAGCTATTGGACGTCGCGTACATTCTCAGGTTGTGTTTTTGTAAAATTATATTTTTGGTCGTAAAAAATAAATACATAAAGGTCAAACATGGTTGATCCATAATAGTCTCATCCAGGACCCAGTGGCATACCCAGACCTTTGCAAATGGGGTGGCAGAGGGGTGCTGAGGCATTTTCTGAGGGGATGAATTGGGTCCTTCTCCATAGACAAGTACAAACCGGTTGTTTATTGGGTGGGGGGGGATGGTGTACGTGTACCGGACGGCGTGTAGTGTGCTTAAATTCCCGCCGTTAAGACCATGTGGGTTTTGTGACTTTAAATGGTCAAATAGTTGTTTTAAATTGGCCAAAAAAATACAGCTCAGGGTTGTCTGTAGTGGATTAACCTTTGTTGGTAACGATAGATAGAAACCAAAGGTTGAAGTTTTAAAATGGTGCAAAAATCGAAATTCAAGTAAAAAACAAAAAAACTAGGGTTGACATGACCGTAAAGAGCACTGGCACATTTTAAAAAGGTGCGCCCTCAAGATTTTGCAAAAATCGAAGTTTGCATGGTTTTAAGAGTTGTATATACAAAGCCCTCACCCGAAATTGATTAAGCCAAATAAGCTTTCTTATGTGTAAAAACAGAACGATTTTATAATTTAACGCGCCGGCGACGTTTAAATTCAACAAACGACGAAAATGGAGTGTACCCTAGAACCCGCACGCCGTATGCATTTTTCCCTGCTATGCACACTTGTTTGATCGGTCTATAACATTTGTGGTTTTAATATGAGACGATGGTCAAAATATTATTGGTAATATACACATTTGTTGAGTAAAAGTTATGGAAAACTTAAAAAGTTGGCCTTCCAAATTACCTGGTTGTCTTTTCCTTATATCAATTGTCCCATTGGTTTTGGGTAGCTATTTATGTGTAAAATAATCTCTGTTCTTCCAATGTCTGGACTATCATTGAGAGCAAATGAAGAAATTCATATTTGTGAAAATGCCAGTTGCCGACCTTGAACTGGTCTTTGTTCTACCATTTAACTACCACCCCTAGTTCGGTGAAGTCAGATGCCAATTCCACCATCTAATCTTGAACCTTATAAAAAATATTCAGATGTGAATATTGGATCTAATTTTGTTGTTGCCTCATGTGACCACTTGCAATTATTATAAATGCACATAGAAACCCAAATGTGCATCTTGTCCTAACAAATCAAAGGGAGAGCTAGAGGTAGAGCATAGTCCACTGGTTACGATATTACCTGTGGTGCTGAAGGTCCCCAGTTCAAACCTTGGCAGAGCCACTTGATGGAAATTTAATTGGGTTAATAAATACTGGATTTGTATACATGAAAAGAACCATTACTTCAAGCTAGAGTTTCAATTGCCCTGTGGTTGGTTTGGCTTGGGTAAAATGAACCATGAACATATCTATCATTTGGAGGGGACAATAAGCCATCGGTCCCTTGTATAGAGAGTCATGCATGTGCATGCTAATCACGGTCATGATTCAATAAGAGTAGGGTTTGTTACCCTAACTCTCCCAGCGTCGTCAGTTTCAAGGAATATCCCTTGTAGAATGGTTAACCACTGTGGAATATGCTCTTGAGTCCTCAAAATTGTAATAATAAATAAAATCAATCAAGTTGAAAGGAATAGCTTCAGGAAGGAGGATTGAACCCAATTTCCCCCAAAGGATCTGAGCACCCATCGGGTATGAGCTACAATTACTGCAATACAAACATGGGTACACACCACTGCTGCAAAATCGACAACCCCAGGTCGGGGGGGGGGGGGGTTTAGCTGGAAAAGGGGGGTCGGGGAATGTGCGGGCCGGGAAGGCCAAAGGGTTGCTGATTTCAGCGATTTTGGCATATTGATTGGTCCCTTTTCTTGCAAATTGGTATATGAAAGGGGTTGCAATTCTGTTGCAAGTGTATTTTCCAGTGGTAAATGGGTTGAAGAATGCATGCAAACCTTGAGTGTGAAAATAGTGCTGCCAGAAGGGCCTCAAAGTACATTTTAACAGTTTGGTTTCAGCCTCTGGAGGCTTTGCCCCAAAACCTCCACCAAAGGCAGGGGGTTCGCACATCTGTCAGTTTTGGTATTATTTTCGGGGTGGGTAGTGGTTCTAACACCCGGCCACACATCCCTTACCCAAACCAAAAGTGAAACCCCCCCTCCCACCCCCTGTATGGTACTAGACTCACAGTAGAACCATAATAACAAAATATGACGTACAAAACCAAGTGCACAAATCTGGGCCCCCCTCGGGGGGTATGACTTCACTGGGGGTAGTAGCATAATAATAAAATTGGATACACCAACTGCTGTATCATGCAGGTCATATTTAATAACATGTTAAAATTAATACAGAAAGCTGCCAAACAGTTTTCAAATTTTGACGGAGGGTTCATTCAATAGCCCTCCCTGTTGTCGCCAATTATCTCATGATTCACCGAGGAAATATGTCATTTTGGCCCGAGTTTAAGGTGAGGTCAGCTGGCGCATCATTTTAAACAATTTTCGGCCAATTTTATAAGCCCAACATTGGCCCTGGCATGGTTTTTCCATCCGACCAAACACGGGTTTGGTTTAAGGCGGTCCAAATTGAATTTCTGCCAAATTGGCGAGAATTCGCAAACATATCGGGTGGTGCACTGGCTGTATATAGTAATCTGCCACAGAGGCATGTGATACAACATGAAAGAATTGTGTGTGTTGGTACAATCGATATTTGTTTGAAACAGTTGTTTGCGGATAGTATTCAAATTTTTTTACGACGGTTGACAAAATTAGTTACAATATTTTTTTTGATTATATGAACATTCCTGTATAGTTTTAATATTATATGAGTAATCCCATACATTAAACGTGTTTGTATTTTACCTTGTAAAGCTGCGTGCCCCAATAATAAAATAAATAAATAAACCAGGGGTGCTTTGAACCAATCCCATAATGCATTGCCAATTTGCCTATACTGTCATGAACAAAAACATTGGCATTACTCAGGGATAAAAGTGTTCAAGGAGGACCACAAAATATTTCATATCATGCTAAAATGTCTGTAAGTACTAACATTTTGGGGGCAAAATGATTGTAAGTCAGGGTTTTTATATAACATGACCTATTGAGTATTGAGGTGAAATTTCCAAAAACTGGTGGCATTGTGGGATGACCCTCTGTTACACACACCAGCTGCAAACACTTCATGAACATGCCTGTCCCCCCACACACACACACCACACACACATGCCAATACACCCACACACTTTACCTTCGTTCATTTTCAATTCACACGCATCGTTGTAACTAGAGAATAAATAGCTGATCACACAAAACCACAAACAATCATGAAGAGTTACGTAACGGCTACCTGGATCATTTGTTTCTTCCTTATGAAACCAAAAATGTGGGCATACATGACCTTGGCCGTAAATATCCAAAGTTTGACAAACATTGACCCCAAAATGGTGAACAACACTATAGACCTACTTAAAAAGGTAAGCTTGAAGATTGCACTATCAGGTTGTCCTTAAAAATTGAAAAAGTATGATTTTTGCCCGGATGTAAGTTTCCATAAAAAAAAATATCCCAATCTGAAAGGATAAAGCTAAAACTTTTCTTTGATACCAAAATTGTGAAACTTTCTAATTTCGTATAGGAGCAAATACGAAATTCATCCTAAAGCAAATCAAAATTTTCTCTCTTTTAAGGCATTTCTGTAGCCAAAGACTAGGGTAAGAAAATCCTATTGGGTATCTATCATTATGAAATTACTATTATGTACAATATTTGGGTTGCCTCAAAATCTCTCATTACACCTATTATCATAGCTGATGTATTGTGCCAATCTTTAATTGACAGCTACTTTATCAGTTGAGAAGTGGCTTACCGAGTGTAAGTCAAGTTGATCCAGAGGGGGCCAAAATTTCCCAATCGTCCCGCAGAGGGGGCAAAAATTCATAAGTCGTCTGGGTAAATTTCACCAATCAGTCTGAACTTCACAAAATGGGTTGCAAAAATTTATGAATTTACCCACATGATTTAGGCCGGCGAGATGGTGGAATCCCGAAAAAAGAGGGATGACAATACATAATTTGCGTCATAATATATTCGGTTTTTGCAGGGAGGACGGGGGGCAACGTGCACCCCCCAATATTAATTTTACACAGTACTCATGGGCTTACAAATCACAAATTTTAGTCTTACATGAAAAGTGGATCCAAGTGTAGTAACCCATTCAAGTATTTCAAATTTTGTGGCAGTCTTGCAGAGTTGCAATGGACTGTCAACCAAATAGTCATAAAAGGGGTGTCTTTACATATATAATTGAGGGAAGGGCAAAGGGATATCCGAAGAAGATCACCAGATCACACACATTATAATCCTCTTGACCATCAATTATTATTTTGATGTGGTAACTAATAAATCTGACTGACACCTTTTTTAATAACTTCCTGAATGTGACTATGGTCAGACAGAGTTCTGCTAACTATTGGCCCTAGATAGATTTTGTTTCCGAAATATAATTTCACCAAGTTGCCAAACGTCTTGGTTTTTATCAATTATTTTCACAACAATATAGCACAATAGACTTATTGTGATTGATTTGAAGAAATCCGCAAGAAAAAAAGGTTACTAAAATTTCAGTTGATTCTGGTAGTGCATTTGATGTTCGAGTGAATGGTCTATCGTGCTCCCCCATAGGCCACTTTGTGTATATTCTGTCCATTTACACAGAAATACATAAGTGTGAAATTTCTTCTGAAGTTAATGAAATCTGCATATAAGGGCAGGCACACACATAATAAACCTAGGCCAGCGATCAGATGATATTAAAAATCTAAATTTCTTTGAGGTACATCAGGGTATGAGGGACTGGGGATCATGAAATTGATCTTAAACGATTCCAGTACCTGATCCCTAATGCCATCGTTCCAGCTGTAAGCCTGTCTCACGCATATGTGCTTGATGCGTTTATGGAAATCCAAGAAGGCTAGATAGGTAGGTTTAACATTGTGCAAGTCTTCAATGCAAGAACGTTATCTTCAAGTTCACAACAATGTCTTTCTTAAAAACCAGCTTGGATTCCATGAGAGCATGTGTGGTCCGCGGAAAAAAAAATGCAGACTGTTCATTAGACTTTAAAATTGTGAGTCGAGCCCCACTGTGCCCAACGTGTTTGTGTGCCTGGGCAAAGATACTTAACCTAAATTGCCTCGTGGACCCAAAGTGAAAGCAGGGAGCTGTTGGGATAGGCTTGTTGAGCTGGTAAGACATGTCATGGAGCAGCCACTAGATGAAGCGATTGATTGTGATGTTATTGAAGGCGGCGTATCAAATTGCAAACATCACTTTGAGCCTGTTAGGGGATTTAGCACTACATTAAAAACGGGCTACATGGGTATTTGGCTACAACATGTTAAAAACTATGAGACACAACCAAATTAGAGTGATCCACCATCATATTAAGTTTTCTTGCTCAATTTTGGGATTCTTAGTCGCTGTTGCACGGTTTTGTCGCCATTTGCCAGGCAGAGCAAGAACTGGCGAGTCCAATATGAATGGGAACATAACAGTTTCAATCAAGTTCAATTCTTTTCTACACAAAACCATGAACCTTACAAGAGGTGAATGTATTGGTATAATACCACAACAATTTATTCCAAAGCCAATTTTGAGGCTCTCCGGAACCGATTTCATATCAAACAATCGGTGTTGATGAAGAATGAAGAATTGTGTGTGCGTTGGTTTGATTTGGTTTATAAGACAATAACACCATTATGTAGAGTTTCATATGAAGTCCCAAGGATGCAAATGAGGTAATACAAACTGATTCCATCATGCCGCTGTATGATGTTGTGCAGAGCGCTTGTGGAATAAATGGAAATACCTCAGTTGCATCCTTAAGACTTATATATGAAACGTTACCCATTTTTCAGGAGGCCAATATAGTAATGATGTCTACTCGTACTAGTCTAAACCAGGTGATTATGAGGGCGGTAAACTCTCATATTGCTTTTTTGTTGTTCTGATTGTGTGGCCTAGATCTACTATCATGTCACAACCCTAAGTTGTTTATCATTACTCAAAACTATAGGCTGGTATTCTTAATACTTTAGACTGGATTTAAACCAGGTTTAGTCCTACATGAATGGACCTTTTTCTTTCAACATAATTCGTAACGTTTGCTCTAACAGGTGAAAATTCCTCATGGATAGACCATTTCGGCCCTCCATGAGGATTGCTCACCCGTTGTTTTCAACTTTCAGAGTATGTTGAAAGAAAAAAGGTCCACTCATGTAGGACTAACCCTGGATTAAATCTGGGTCCTAAAGTTAACTCCCATTTCAGAATATCAGCATATTCATTGACATGGAGTTTTCAGTTGTAAGAGCAGTCTGATCTATGGTTTGCCCATCTCTTAAGTTTCCAAAAGTGTCTATTATGCCCCCTTCTTTGCAATTGTAGTACTTTTGTCAATGCACATTTGCATTATCTTTTCATCTTGTCTCTTCCCCTGGTAATCATTCCATAATTTTTAACCTTTGCCATTGTTATTATTTTTACTCTTCACCCAATAATGACAGGTTTGACTAGTCTGCCGCCAGAAGGATTTTAGATTTCCAAGAATTCCAAAGTTCATTAGGATCACTGATCATATTAAGGCATTTTGGAACTATTGCAATTTGACACTGTGATCAGAAATTACCCCTTAATGGCCAAAATTCTAAAATCTGAATAATTAACTTCTGTGAAGCAAATAATGCTTACTAGGTTCAAGAATATAGTTAATGAACATTTTGACCCCTCTAGTGACGCCTATGGACTTTGACAACAACTGGTCAGGGTCTGAGAAGTGGTGTCTCTCTCAGTGATGTTAAAGTGAGTCAGTGATATGCTCTCCACGAATGATCAAAACTCTGTCACAGAATCTCAGACAGGCGGCTTTTGTCAGAAAAACTCTTTAGCTATCGGGAGTTTCCGTAACCTGACCCATCTGACACTTTTTTCTGACACACCTTATGAATCAGAAACCTCCAGAAAAACCTGGCTGTATTCCGTGCAGGGTTTCCAAATTCAGAAGTTTTGTGCAGACATAGTGTGTCAGATGAGGTCAGGTTTTATGGAAACTCCCCTCACTATCCCCTTAAGCTGTTCGAATGGCCGACACTCCAAATAACTCAGAGTGGTTCGGAGTTTGAGCTTCACCACCACCAGTTTAGGGGATAAAACCTCACTAGACCTCTGCTAACAATCGGCCTCCTTGGGACAAAACAATGAAACAGGACTTTTAACTGAGGGCCATGTGAATCGTCAAGCTAATCCAGATAACCATATAGACAATTCAGTGCCAATCATTGGACCGGTTCACAACGGTCATTCAAGCTGGAAGGACTTGAGTCATCCAGAATCCCACCAGAACTGATTACAGGTCCCATGCCTGCCATATATCCTTTTTCATTCCCGATCTCTCAGTCTCTGTTAGTGCCACATAACAACCAAGGGTTAAAACCATGACTAAATGCATCAAAACTAATTGATTATCTGGTCTTGTAAGGAGCTATACAAGGAATTTAAATTGTGAGATTAATTGCTTCACTGCAAATTGATTGTAAAGGTAGTCACCAATCAGATATGCAAATTTGGGAAGAGGCAGAGTAGCAACATTACTATTGTAGGACATGGTCAGGGTCAGGACTGCAGAGAAAATTCTTATTACCAACTAACCCCAAGTATAGTCCATGTTTGATTATAATCCATCCACTTTGAAAGGGACTCTGAAGAATCGTATTTTTGCTGGAAATCAATGATTACATGATGCAATTGTTGTACATCACTAGTAATTACTGTTTTGGTAGTCTCATGTGATTTTTTTAAAAAATTAAAGGCACACTCAGAGATTTTGAATATACTCAGTTTTGTGTGCTATTAATTAAAAAAAAATAGTCAATCAGAACTAAAGATAGTCACCTAAATCCTCAATTCCAATTTTGATTTGTTGTTTTAATGCAGTAAGCATTAATGTAGGAGTAACCAATACAATGGATAAGGGGGTATAACAAAATTTCCAGATTTGGATGTATTAAGTTTGATTCGATATAAAGGACATCAATATAAGCTAGTATTTCACACAGTGATTAGCATGTGGGACAAGCATTATACATGTAAAAAAAAGGACGTGTTAGAAAATTGATGGAGAGCCTAGGGAAATCTCGAGTCAGCCTTTAGTCTATGCTCGGTTCATTTATAGGTCTTTGTTGATCACACATCCTTTTGACACCTGAAAATATCCAAAATGAGTTAGCTCTGAAAAGGCTGGCATTTTGAATTTCAAACATTTAAATATTTTTATTTTTTTTTTTTTTTTTTGGGGAGGGAGTCAATTATAATTCCCACCCCCTAAAATCAACCTAATAAGGTTAAAAAAACAGGAGGGACTACACTAGGATCAGTACAGTCTATACTTGAGTGTAGAAGGTTTTTTTTTTTCAGACTTTGGCAGCATTCATTTCGGTATGAGGAGAGAGTGTGGAACCATAAGTGAAACTCTAGGTTTAAAAGAGTGCTATTTAATATGGTAAAATTAAACACATAGGTGTTAAAATAACAACAAAGGTGCTGAATTTTGCACTACCTTGGTGTGGTCCCTCTGGAACACCCACAGTGTTACTTTAACAGCAATCGGCCCGTAACAGGATTTTTTTTAGGGGCGATTTTTGTTCAAAAAGGGGACTTTTCATCAAAAATTGCAAAAGGAGGCTTAATCTTGGAAAACGGCCTTTTTTACTGAAATTGAACGTTTTAATTAAAAAAGCATAAAAACCCAATTTTGGCTTGCTATGTCTAAAATCTATGTTTTTTACTTTGAGCTCTTTTAGGGTTTTTTAGAGCTTTTTGGAATGGAGGGGGCATCTGCCCCAACTGCCCCTCCACAGGTTACAGGTGACAGCATAAGATTTTGTTTCAAACAAAGAAATTAAGTACCTAGAATGATTTCGTTGTAAACTGTTGCAAAAATTAATTGCTATATTTACTCAAACACTTTCACACTAATACCACAGAAGTACTTTCAATCCAAATGTGAAGTAATTGCAGAGAAAAAGCTGATTTATAACACGTACCAGCACACTGCAATCCCTTAAATCAAATTTCTTGCCAACAAGCAATTCAAATGAACACCTTCGTTTGACAAGAGTTTCCTTGTCGTACTTAATAATTCAGGTTAGCAAAATGAATACACAAAGCTGCACGTTTGTAAACTCTGGACCCAGAGGCAGTAGCCTTGGAAATTCACTTCAACATAACTAATGGGATTTAAATGTTAATTACGCGATTTCTAAGCAGTAACAAAGGCTTTAAATACGACTTAATCATGGATTGTGACTATATGTGTAATTGTTAGTTCCACACCCAAGGCACTTCCTGTTTCTGTATATGACACTGGCACTGTCCCCGCTACCATGGCGGAGGGGGCTGGGGTGATTAGGGGAGGGGACTCGTTGGCAGTGATTTCTCAATGCAATATGCACTGAGACTATGTATGCCATACGGTGCCAATTCCATAAGTCCGCTGATTTCAGTATTATCCAAAACAAACGGGCCATGGGTCTGATCCCTAATAGCCTGTTTGGTCCAGAACCCACATTTTACGGAAGTGGTCAAAATTTTGGTATCTGAAGATAGCTACGTATTTTTCATTTTACCCTGTGAAATCTTAGGGCTAAAGGATGTTTGGTTTGGAAAATTATAGCGAAAAAAGGGCCCCTTTTTGGCCCTTGACCATATTAATTTTACACAGTATCTATGGGGCTTAAAAATTTGTGTTTTAGCTCTCATGTCAAAAACAGTTGAAATCCGGTGCAAAAACGGTAGATGGAGTTTGGGGTGAAGGGCCTTCTATCAAGATGAAACCTTTCCAGCATACACCTGACCTATTCAGGGGTAAAACAAGTGG